>JACXGK010001023.1:56646-80302 GCA_016801125.1 Novumbra hubbsi
GGGGGGGGGGGGGGGGGGGGGGGGGGGGGGGGGAATTTATGCCTTGGTTCAAATGGAAGTGACCAGTGACCTTTCCTGTGGCGTTGGCCCGCTCTGACACAGTCACACAATAGACTGCCGCCTCAACCATGGTCGCGTATCAAATGGTGTGCCGTTTCCTGCTGTACTTTCAAAGGGAGCCCCACGGACCCCGCTCCAAGATAGTGTACTATGAAGGGAGTGGCGTTTGATTTGGAACATACTTTGCGTCAACGGTGCAGCTTTTTCTCCCTCATCTCGCCCTATCGGATGTTATTTCCTAAGTGTCGGGGCATCTGCTCGCGTCGGCGTTGGGTCCTGGGGGCCACCTATGTCCTCTTTCTTTGCTCCTCTCCTTTTTGTCTCTCCCCTCTCAGTCCGAAATGTCAGCCGTGTGCGGCAACAAAGCGGCCGTCCGAGGCCTTTTAAATACCCCCAGGTATAGCCAGTCATAGGTCAGCCGGTCATTCGGACGGGTAATGCGCACAACGTGTATTTCATGCTCACACCGGACAGATGGGGGCCGCTTGGCAAGGGGGCGCTGCACGATGCCCCCACCCAACCCCGGAGATGCCAAGGGAGGAAGAGAAGGAGTTAAGGAGGGGGGTTGGTGTTCGGGGTGCGAGGCCCCACAGCACTGATGTTTTCTTTCTGTAGCCATTGGATAAAGGGCCCTCACTTCACATCAAACTGCCTCCCAACACAACCATGAATATTTCAGTGCCCTCTCCCTTTAATCCTCTACCAATTAGCCGCTGCCGATGGAGGCTAGCGAGGCGATGATCTAAAAGCATAGAAAAACGGGACAAACTACCGTCCTTTGATTGGGGTGGTAGTGGAGCAGCAATCGCCCCCTCCGCTCTCCAGCACCCGCTCCTTATTGTGAGGCCTCCATCTCGAGGAGAGGTGGAGACCCTTGAGTGAATTCCTCTCTTTTCATGCTACCGACAAGGGTCGACCTGTAACGCCGGCAGCTGCCAGGAAGGCTCCCCTGTCTCTAGCCACCTCCTCCCCAGCCCGCCACAACCCCATCTCCAAAGCGCCTCTTGTCTTTTGTTACCTTTACGAGGCGTAATTAAATGGGCTCTGTGCGGCGCTGTGTGCCACACTGTCTAAGCACCAACCCCAGGCGTGCCATTAGCCAGATGTGGCTCCACTGCTGCCCTAATGATAGAGGGAACACGGCAGAGGAGAGGAGACCAACTCAGGACTCTTTCATCACGCCATCTGAGGTGTTGTTTGGACCTAATTGCCCCATCGCTTTGTGTGCCCCCCCCCCCATGACGCTGGTCTCATGCCTTCATTACAGTTTCACCTCACCAGGTCAGCCTGGCTGTCCTTCTTGTTGGTTCCTCCCGTGGTGGTTGGTGGAGGCTGGCAGCCAATGGGGGGGGTTGGGAGGAGGGCGGAAACGAGCCTTACATCTTTACTTTTAAGGGTGAATGTAACAGGTCATGTAAGTCAAATAGGGATGTTGCGCGTAATATATTGTTGTGACAATTATGACTGAATCGTGAATTTGTATGTTAAAATGTGTCTTTAAATGGAGTAAAGGACAGAAGCACGCCTGCAGGTGCCCATAGAAACGACTCTTTCCAGGTTGTGGTTGGGCTACGGTTGGTTTATGGTCGGGTTATGGTTGGGTACAGGTAAGGGATGACAAGCTGTGTGTTCGTCTCTGTGACAAGATACCAGCGCCACAGCCCGGGTATTGAAGTCACTTTCTAGATAATACGTGCCTCCCCCCCCCCCGCTGAGGCTTCTGAGGTTCTTAGGATCAGTCTGACACACTGACTGATCGCTTCACATTCACCCGGCGCCTCTTTTCAGCCTAGCTGAGGTTCTTAGCCGCCATGCCACAACTACGCGCTCCCTCTTCTCTCGCTCACATTCCCTTTTTAAGCCCTTTTCTCCTCGCAAGCGCATGAAATCCTCCTTCTAATCCGGCTGCGGGGCTTTCCCCCTTAGCAAGCAGATTTGACTGCGATGGGAGCTGGTTTTAATTAGATGCGAGAGGGAGAGCGTTTCTTTCCCCTGGATGTGTCGGGGTGGTCCGTCTGCGAGCGCGGCCGCCGGGGGAGCGTCGGGCCGGGGCCGTGCCGCCGCGGAGCTCCGCGTTCCGCCGGGGTAGGAGTGGGGCCTCACGTACCCAACATACGCCGCCCGCGCCGGGAAGCAGGCCCCTTCGTTAGCGAGGCGCTGACGAGCTGCCGCTCACATTAGGGTAATTAACACTGCCACAGATTGTGGAACAGCTGTCCAATTTAGCACTGTGGCAACACCCGTGAGTGGAGGGAGAGAGAGGCTCTGCAAACAGAGGAGAGGCTGGGGAGCATTGCTACGGAGGCCAGACTGCATTGCCTCGCCCAGGCCAGACCCCCACGGAGGCACTCACTCCCAGCCAAACCACGCAGAGGCCTGTTCAGCAGGGTAGCCATGCAAAGGCATATTATTCATAGGACACGGTCAAACTTAGCCTCCGAAGGGTTCCGTGTTATGGTAGGTAGCAAATGGAACTGCCAGATGTGAACAGACTATTTTCATTTTTCTTTTTGGTCTATGGTTTAAGTGGTCTGACACAGGCTAGTCTTTACGGTCTTGTACAAAGCGTAGAGTAATGTTTAACCGCGTTGCTTGTGTTTCAGTTTGTTAAAACAGTAGACCTGGAGCCTAGCTGCGCAAAAACAAAAAAAAATAAGTCAAAAAGCCTCCAGACTTTCTCTCTATGTAATTTCAGTCTCTTTTCATCTTGCCGTTCCTGGCAGTGGTTGGCTACTCCCGCAAAACCAAATTATATGTGAGAAGCCATTAAAGTGTCCTGCTCTCATTTCTGTTTGATAATATTTAATGTGTACCATTCCGTCCTCTACGTTTATTTCGCTTGTTTTTTATCCACGCTTATCCTTCACATCTGGTTCTGGGTTCAGCCGTAGGGGAGTGGTGAACATCCTTGTGTACTCAAAAATAAAAAAGATTTGTAGTGGTGTGTTTTATATATCATTCCACACTATGAGGTTGGAGTAGTGCTGCAAAATGTTATTATTAGGACAATTTGCTTTTAGTGAAAATAACTTTTGAGCTAAGTCTCTTTTGGTGAGATGGAGTTTTAGTTAACCAATAAGAAGGAAAGATCCAAACCCGTCAGCCAATAACAGCTAGTTTTCAGTTTCCTCCTCTCTACTCGGACCACTCCTCCATTGTGCTGATAAAAGTTTTACTTGAGTAGTGGCTCGGTGCAAAGAAGCAATTTCTATTTAGTTTGACCATTCCAACTGAAAATAAATAATATTGAGATGAAAATGGCACATATTGGGGAGGGAATTGGACACTGAGGGAATCAACAGGCTACTGTAGTTGATTGTTGTTTCCTACCCTGCCGTCGTCGACAGCGACAAATGCATGGCTGATTCCAGGCCCCCGCTCCCCCTGCTCTGAGAGAGAGAGAGAGACAGTTTAGAGAACGTGTAAAAAATGTCGGGCTAAACACGCCGACTTTGACGTGAGACATTTCCTGCCTAACTCCTCCGCATTCGCCCCGCCTCCCCTGTCCTCTCTGGGGGGGGGGGTGGAGTGCATGGGGGAGAGAGGCCGACGTAACAATAATAATGTGAAAAATGTATATGTACAGTAATGCAAGGGGAAGGCGGCAGCAGCAGCCCCCAACAGCCTTGTCAGTTATTTATGAGCCGAGAGAAGGAGAACACTCTGCCAGAGGGGCCCGGTCTGCTCATGAGGGATAGGAAATATAATTGGGCCTCTCTCGCTCCTGTCTCCGAGGCTGACTCAGACAACAGCTCTTCTTCTCCCCCATTCCGTTACCCTCCTTACCCACGGTGCTCGTTGGTCTCGACTGAGGAGAGGAGGCAACCGTGGCCCTCCCAGGCTCCGCACCGGGTTATCTCCAAACCAGACTTGTCACTTGCGCGTTCGTTTGATCAGATGAGATTTTCCCTCTTTCGTCCTTTTCCTTCCTTCCCGCTCTCTTCGTACTCAGAATGTGCCTCTCTCAGGACTTTGTCCAGGGTCCGGGCTCTTGGAGATCTGTGAGTGTTTGTGTGTGTGTGTGTGTGTGTGAGGCCCATGACATTGCTGTAGGCGACATGCCACCTGTTAGCAGTTGGGAGTTGAGTGAAGCTGTCGTAGGGTCTCCCTGTGGGAGCAAGGCACCACCTACACTCTCCATTCCCAGTGTCCAGTGACCTCTTGGAGATACCCAAGTGGTGAGGGGTCATTGCAGCCTGTGAGACCATCTGTTCGGCTCACCCTAATTGCGATTGGAGGTATTGATCTGTGGACGGAGGAGGGCACCTCCACCCGAAGGCCTGACCCCCATTGGCACCCAGTCAGCTCTCTGCTCTGTCTGTCGATCAAACTGGTGTGTGCCGGCCTGCGTGGGAGGCAAAGTCAGTGTGTGTGTGTGTGTGTGTGTGTGGGTCGGGGAAGCAGGCACAGGGGTGCAATGGGGCGTGCACTAAACTCCAATTACCTTTAGGGGGTGACAAGCAGGGCATCCCCTCAGAGAGCACCTGAGAGGGCTGGGTCAAGCCCCCTGGAAGTGTGTTGGGCCTTGACCCTCCTCCCGCTCCCTAACCCTCCCTGTCTGGTAACCTTCCAAGTCTCTGGCAGTACTTCAACCCCCCCCGGCCCGGACTGGTCCAGAACCATCCCAGCGAGAACCGTCCCAGCAACCAGAAGTGCACAAGGAGGAGAAGACATGCCTGGAAGCAGGTCTCTCGCCCACCCATCCGCCCCTCCACCATCCCTCCCGGCTGCGCCCAGCTTCACAGCTTTTAACACTTGATTAAATCCCTCTCTCTCACCGTTAAAGCTTTTAAGCAGTGTGAGCAGAGCAAGCGAGAGAGAGAGAGACACAGAGAGAGAGTGAGAGAGAGACACAGAGAGAGAGAGAGAGCTGTAGGATTTGAATAGAGTGTAGAGGAGATGAGTTGTAGGTAGATGAAGCTCTTGGCTCTGTTGTGTTTGGGGCGGCTCACAGGGTTTCATTTTACCCAGGCTCTTTGCACGGATATGGGGATCTAGGATGATGTGCTTAGGCTGCGTTGGCTGGATTATCAACCTTATATCACCAGGGCCTGTTTACAATGGATATCCCTCCGCCGTTGACAGAGATGCCTCTGTACGACGACCGACTTGATACTATGCAAACACTGCTCAGTATAAACGGCTGCACAATTCACTTTATTAACACAATGCAGGGGTAACTCTGAATGCTGTGTGTTTGTATCAAATCCCCATAGCATGGGTTTGGTAATCCAAAAATGTTCCCATATTATCTAAAGGTATTTTTGGGGACTTGATAAGAGCTGTTGCCTTGCATTTGTCTGTCTGTCTGTCTGTCAACGGCACTCAGTCACACAACACAGCCAATAGGTGTCACCTGAGTTGCACTGAGATGCTTCAAGCATTCAATACAAGAGGTGTTGAAATTATCTCACAGCAACGCAAACTAGAGCTGTCATTACCTTAAGGGTCTTTAAAAAAAAATCAAGAGGCAATTTGTAAACAACACAACTAATTAACTGACAGTTATGAACTGCACTGATAGAACGTATAGCCTTAGAAGACTTCCTGTTGGAAATTATAGTAGGCAGGTTTGGTTAATTGACTGTACGTTGTTTTTGACGGCTCTGAAACAACTGACAGGTTGGCAATGCAGTTGAGTTATCCGCTGGTTACTCTGTCCTCTTCCTATACATCCTTTACTACACTGCTAAATATGTCACCTGACTATGTTTCTGTTTTCCCCCACTCTCTGTATATTAATATGTTTCTGTATATACACCGATATTGTGGGTGGGATATAATAGGTAGCAAGAAGGTAAGCCGGCAGAGGCAGTGTGATGCTTTGGGAAATGTTCTGCTGGGAAACCTTGGGTCCTGCCATTCATGTGGATGTTACTTTGACACGTACCACCTACCTGAGAACTGTTGCTGACCATGTCCACCCTTTTATGGAAATGATATTCCCGGATGGCATTGGTCTCCTTCAGCAGGATAATGTGCCCTGCCACAAAAATGGTTCAGGAATGGTTCGAGGAATCTCGAGAATCCGATCGAGCATCTATGGGATGTGCTGGACAAACAAGTCCAATCCATTGAGACCCCACCTTGCAACTTTTAAGGACTTAAAGGATCTACTGCCAACGTCTTGGTGCCAGAGGCCAAAGCACACTTTCAGAAGTTTGGTGGAGTCCATCCCTCAACGGGTCAGGGCTTTTTTGGCAACAAAAGGGGGACCTACACAATATTAGGCAGGCGGTAATCATTTTATGGCTGACTGGTGTAATTTTACACACACAAAGTGTGTTTGAAACTATTGGAGACATCTGTTTTTTATTGGAATATCTACATAGACGTACAAATGCTCATTATCAGCAACCATCTCTCCTGTGTTCCAATTGCATATTGTGTTTGCTAATCCAAGTTTATCATTTTAAATGGCTAATTAATCATTAGAGAACATTTGTGCAATTATGTTAGCACTGCTGAAAACTGCTGATTAGGCAATAAACATTCCTTCTTCAGTCAAGTTCAGTATCATCATCATCAGGGTTTGTGGGTTCGATTACAGGCTCAAACTGGCCAGAAACAGAGAATGTTCTTCGGAAACTTGTCAGTCGGTTCTTGTTGTCAGTTATGAAGGAAATGTGAGAAAGTGCCGAGATACTGAAGACCTGGTTCCGGATGTGTAGTACTCCCTTACAGAACAGCACAAACTGGCTCAAACCACAATTGAAAAAGGTTTGGGGGCCCTGATTCACAACTGAACTAGGTCTATCATTAAATTCTACCTGCAAAACACCTGCCTCAACATCAAGTAAAATAGAGACTCTGAGATGCTGGTCTTCTAGACTGGCCTTCAAGACTGGCCTTCAAGACTGGCCTTCTAGACTGGCCGTCTCAGACTGGCCAATTAAAAGAAAAGATTAAGATGTACCAAAGAAGAACTCTGCCTAGAAGGCCCGCATCCCGGAGTCGCCTCTTCACTGTATATTTATTTCTATGGGTGTTTATCCAGTAAGTTCACTCCCGTTACCCTGAGAGGCCAGAGGGAACAAAGCTTTAAACGACTGCTAAGATATTCATTGCACCCATCATGAGCAGCCATGAAAAAATATATATATTTGCTCAGGGGAAGCTGTCTGCCTGTTGTTGTTTCTTTTCTGCGTAAATAATTGAGAGAGTCACATGTAAGACAAAGTTGCATCTACTTGCTTCATTATATTTTAATCCAGAGTGAACATTGCTCAGCATAACTTGGCAATGCAGACTGCTTATAATGCTTTCTGAAGAGGTTGTAAATCGTTTCTATCTACTCTATCCGTGACGCAAAGTAAAGTGAAACCCCTGGCATAGCATTTTTCTCCACTGGTGAATCTGTCCAATATATTGTGGTTACATGTTCTCCATCCTACTCAGAGGTAAGTGTCTCTAGGGTTGTTTAGCACAAAGGTCCACCGAAGCTTGTGTAAGATTACAGTTTATTCATAGTAAACTATTTGCACTATGTTTGTGGTGTATCCATAAAAATACAAGTGATATGTGAAGAATATTGGACCTTCAGCTAGTCGGTAGTTCATCTATAGATTCTGTGGCTGATTAGTTATTGTACATGGGTCAGCAGTTGAGGTAGTTATGTGTGTCTGCCTGTTGTTGAGTCCATCACTGATTCTCATTCATCAGGGGACAATGAGTGCTGTGTAACTAAAGCCCATTGAGACCCGTGTGTTTTGTCACAAGGTCAGGTCTGTGTCGTAATGACTGAGGGCCGACCGGGGACCAGTGTGAGGTTACACACTGGTGTGAAAGTCTGAATCATAAGCTCTCTCACAAGGTCTCTGCAGTTGTTGCGTTGGCATCCCTCATCTCCCTGGCCCTGCGGACTGCCGGCCAAGGTTAGCCACGGTTACCGCCACACCGGAGAGTTGGCCAAGGTTAGCCACGGTTACGCCACACCGGAGAGTTGGCTAAGGTTAGCCACAGTTACGCCACACCGGAGAGTTGGCCTAGGTTAGCCACGGTTACCGCCACACCGGAGAGTTGGCTAAGGTTAGCCACAGTTACGCCACACCGGAGAGTTGGCTAAGGTTAGCCACGGTTACCGCCACACCGGAGAGTTGGCCACGGTTACCCACGTTACCTCCACACCAGAGAGTGGAACAAGGTTATCCACAGTTACCTCCACACCGGCGAGCGGACCAAGGTCATCCACGGTTACCTCCACACCAGAGAGTGGGCCAAGGTTATCCACAGTTACCTCCACACCAGAATGAGATTGGAAAATAATGCTCTGTGTGGAGTCCAAATTAGAGCACTATGCAGAGACTAGAGTGCCATTTGAGACACACCTGTCCACTCTGTGACCTAGCAACACGCCCCACATCCACCGTCCCAGACCTGAGGGCCCCCAGCGTGTCACATCCTGCAATCATGAGTGGAGCGGAGACGTCAATAAAAGCCATGCCATACTCTAAATAGAGGGTGAGCGTCACTAACGCCTCAGGAGGCCGCAGAGTGTGGATCGTCTCGCCCTCAACCCAGAAACACGCTGCCCGGCCACTTCCTCCTCAGCTGGCAATGTCGGCACGTTACCATGTTTGGCAATGGTGGATGTGTTCCCCCTAATCCGCATGGAGGTGTAAAGAGGCGACATGAAGGTGTGCTGCGCCCTACTCGCCCTGCCTCCATGCCCTCCCTCTATTTTTAAGGACAGCTGAGTGGGTGGGAGAAGTATTTCCAAAGGGCTGCCTGGGCATTGGGTGTCCTGCCTCCCGGAGAGGTGGGAGTTTCAGCTGCCAGTAACCCGAGGCCCGGTGTTCGCTTCAAAAGTACATTCCACTTAACGTGCCACGTCCCTTTCCAACATGAACAGGGGCTTAGGTCTGAGCCTCCTTTATATAGCGCGTGCTATGTCTGTGGGGGGGGTTATGGGGCCAGCTCGGGGGGGGAGTCGTGTCGGCCGGGGCTGCCAGTTCCTGCCCCCCCCCCCAGCTCCAAGTCTTATAAGCCTGTCATTCATTGCCTGGAGACGTTGATTTGTGATGTGGTTCGTCCACTGGTAAGCACTCAGGTTAGTGAACATGGATGGATTTCAACCAACAGAAAGGGGGCACACATAAACTCGCTGGTCCAAACAGTCGCCTCTTGTACAACATGGTGGCTACATTTGTGTTGTGCTCACATATCAGATACGAGAGTTGTTGATGGGCCCTCCCCTCTTCACCCACCCCGGCCCCCCTCCCCATCTCCACCAGCTGTCAGACAAGTGTCTGTATTGATCCTGTGAGAGCCCGGACTGCTTTCACACCGGTGGCTGACATATGAGCAGGATCCAGGGTTGAATTCCGAAATCCCCAAGTGAATTCTGCTTCTGTGGCAGTTGGGTAATGCTGTTACTGTTACGCACTCCGGTCCCCCAGAAATACCCCGTGTGAGAGTGTAGAGCCTCGCTGACAGGCTAAAGGTCAGGGGGGGGGGGGGGTCCGGTGGGTTACAGTAGCCAGCCAGGACTACTGTTGGAACCCTGCTGCGGTTCATGACTAAAACCGCATCGCGACGTGCCAAAGGGTCACGGTAACGCATGTCCTTCTGTGTACTGGAGATTCATCGGGCTCTTCCTGCTGGTCCTCGTGTTGGTGTTTGTAATAACTGATGTCAGTCACAGGACACGTATGCAGCGTGCGTTGAGTTGATCACGCAGAGGAACGCGTGTACCTGCGGTTCCAGCTAGAACCCGCACAGGGACCGGATCTGCCGCGCTGTGGTGGTAAATACGCGTGTTAGGGGAGAGGTGCTCAGCGTTGTGCCGTGGCCCGGTGGGGATGTTGCCGCGCTGCCCCACATTCCTCTCCTTAAAGCCGCCCTCCGGTGCTCCGAGGTGCATACCGGGGGGGGGTTAGCACGGAGTTAAATGTGGTGTCAGCCAGGACCTTTGTTCTCCTGCTGAGAATGCCTCCTGAAACGGTGGAACGACCAGGCGTGGGTGGAGGGAGGAGACGGGGGAGGGTCACGATGCCTTGTTATTGAACGCCTTTATTTCGAACATCCAAGGGTTCTGAGGTTTTCCTTTTAGGCGCATTCCTTCACGTCAATGCTAAAGCTGCTACAGTTCACGTCAAGGAGGAATGTATCTTAGTTCGTAGCCTGAGGTAGCCTCCTGGATGACTAAGACATTGTTCTGGTTGGAAGGAAAACAAGGGCAAAATGAGTTCTATTGAGCGGCGCCACTTCCCTTTAACACACTGCAGTGAGAAGAGAGGTGGTCTGACTACCAACTAGGCAGGCGCCAGCTCACCTCACCCAGCAGCAGGGCCATCAGTGCCTGGGTCGCCAATGACACTCTGTTGCCTAGTTGGTGCACTACTTCCCACCGGTGCCCTATGAGCTATGATCTAAGGTGTAGTGTGTTAAATGGGTAGCAGGGTTCTGTGTGGGGTCTGTGGCTGATGTCAGACACCCAAGGCTATGGCCAGAATGCTATGGTCTTTTAGTTATTGGGTTGTGGTACAAAATAAATGTGAGTGTGAGAGGTTAGTGTGGCTGGTCGCCTACACGGAAGGAAGTGAAGAGACGGGAAGTGCAGACAATGAAGAACCGCCCCAAATCCACTTGGAGATCACCTGGTTCTTATCAGACGTGCTGTACACATCGTGACCTTATAAGAGTCGCGGTGAAGGCCGAGTCGGGTCGTCCAGGCATGGCTTGTGTACAATATGGGATTCATACGGCCCTTGTCAAAATTAGTGTACCATTACACCCTCCATAGACATCTTTCCCCAGCTCTCCCACTCAGACCATTTGTAGCACCAGGCCGTTCTATGAGGATTCCTTCATCACAGTACCAACTGCACTATAATGTCTGTTAACCAGCCCTGCATCTCATGTGTCAGTTTATCTTGTAGAGTACATGGCCTGGCATAGCTAGTCAAATATTATGCTTCTGCTTGTTTTAGACTCAGATCCAGCATGGGGCTAATTGAGTTAAATGGATAGTGATAGCTTAGATGATTTTGTCTGCCTTTCCTTTATTAGGCTAATTTAGCATGTGGCTTGGTGCATTATGCAGTTTAATGAAAGCCGTTCTCAGCGGTTTATCTCCATTGAAATGTGAAACAGGAATATCAATGCACAGGTTCACTTAAGCGTCCGACATCTCTTACCAGTCCCCTAATTCAGCAAGAACTGATCAGGTAATCTGATTGAAGCACCGCGGGGGGGGGGGGTTTCTTCTTTTGCCTCCTTTTCTGTGATATTCGCTTTCCCTCCGCCGCAGTTTTCATTCGTCTCACCCCTCCCTCCCCCGCGTTCCTCCCCTCCAGGTAGCAAAATAGGTCCAGGGCCGATACTGTGATATGTCATGTCCGTTTTCCTCATTTCTCCTTATCTGGTTACCGTGACCCGCTCTGCGCCCCCGAGGGCCCCTGCCTCTGTGATTTGTGACCCTGCCTGTCTCAGGCTGCACGGTGCTTTAATGCCATGTGTGCCTCTGCCCTTCTCTAGCTGATGAAACGGGCCCCTGCACTCCCCTGATAGACTGCTAATTTGTATACTAAACTGACAGGCGGCCATGATAAGGGCTAGCAACTGCTCCTCAACAGCGGGGGGGGGGGCTGGGGGACGGAACAGAGAAAGAAAAGTGGTGGCTCAGATGTGGGGGTCATTTTTTACACAAAGCTCAAGACTCGCTCTCCGTGCATTTACTTACCCTCTGCTGTTGCTAGGGAGAGGAAGACCTCGAAGTCGTCTCCAAACCCTACACACACACACCCGCAATCTCTCACACACACATAGGGCTGTGACAGTAGTTGAAGAACTACGAGACCTGTGGAAAATAATTGTATTAGACCAGCCAAATAATACCACTGCCATAAATGTTTTCATATTCTCTGAAATATATAATATATAAATGTTTTCTTCATGCAAAAAGAATCCCCCCCAAAATTTGAGTTTTTGTATATGTCATAAACCTCCGTTGTAATTTAACACTTGTTAATATTTATATATCAGCTTGTAACACTAGTCTGCATCCTAAAATACTTTAGTTAACAAAAACGGTTTAACGTGTGAACCTACTTCAATATGAAATTGTCATTGATCACTTGCTTTTAAATAGGCTTTTATAAATACTTCTTCCTTTAAAAAGGATGTTGCCTCTGACTATTCATTAATTATTCAAAAGTAACTGACACCGCATTGAGGCATAATCTGCTAATCTCGTATCAAATAGACGAAAGGCCATTTAATCTTGCAACCTGGCATAGTTATTTGATATGAAATACTTTCCTTTTTAATCAACTCTGATCAATTCGCTATGAACAAGCTGTATGTTTACTTTAATAGCTAATATTCCATCTTCATAGATTTTCCCCGTCAGGATTTACTTGTCAAGTCATTATCTTATAATGTTGCTTGTACTTTTTCAAAGCCAAATTGTTTAAACACACGTCTATATTTATTAAGGAATTGAAAAAGATGTTCTATGGTTTTTGACTTGGCTTTGGCCACACCACAGAAGCCTGCATGTCTGAACAGTTGTGCCCTAATTTAATCCTTGTTTTGAAAACCTATTCTCAGTTGTTTAGCCTACATGATTTGTATTTGTATTGCATCTTCTTTATAAACATAATTGCCAATGCCACAGATTGTATTAAAGTAAGAATGACTGCAGAAGTGATTGGTCTTTCGCGAACAAACAAGATCTTTTGAAACATCTCTGGATGTAATCTGATGTAGCGACAGTCAAATATAGTTTTATTTTCGCAATGTAAATATGAATTTCAACACTCATTTCACAATCTGCTATAGCCTATAAACTTCAAACTGGCTATACTTTACATTCAAGGTCTCTACATTTTACATAGAACAGGCATTTTTTCCAGCTCTGTAACAATACCCACATATTTTAGGAATAGTATAACTCACTCATCCTTTGTGTCAAGTGTAGCATTAGTTTGTAGGTGTGCTACATCTATAATATATAATGACAGTGTAATGGCTTGTTCCAAATGTTTTATTAGAAACTGCACCAAATATATTAACAGGTGAGCCGTCATGTCAAGTGTGTTGCCTTCCTCCCTTCATGAGTTCGTTGACCCAGTCAATCACCATTACCTGAAATTCCAAGATCGTCACAGCCCAGCAAACACACACATACTGTACCCACCCGTAACATGGCTGGTTGGGAAAATGCAGCTGGGGGCTAAACAAGTTGCGTGTGTTCAGGGAGGACGACCCCATTTTGCACCGACACTCCGTGGAATGCATTACTATGTTAATGATGTTTTAGGTGAGGGAGGCTGGATATCTAACAGGGGGGTTGTAATCTTGCTGTCCCACACCTGTTCTGACTGCCCACCCCCTCTTCCCCCAGCCTGCCTATGTCTGACAGTGTGGGGAAAATGCTCTGCAGCTTATGATAAACTACCACTCGGGAGGTTATTAAGCTTGTGGAGCGGAGGAGGAGTAAAAGAAGGACAAACGAACGCCGAGCAGAGGACGGAGATAATTAATTTGGTGTCCCTGTTGCCGTACCGCGGCAGGCCGGTCAGTCATGCGTGGCCCAACAGCACGGCAGCCACAGTAGTCCCAGAACTGCCGCTACGTCAGCTGCTTTAGGACAACACCCGCCGCCTTTCTCCTGCCGCGGTACAGTCAGGACCGTGTGGTTCTCCTGCCGCGGTACAGTCAGGACCGTGTGGTTCTCCTGCCGCGGTACAGTCAGGACCGTGTGGTTCTCCTGCCGCGGTACAGTCAGGACCGTGTGGTTCTCCTGCCGCGGTACAGTCAGGACCGTGTGGTTCTCCTGCCGCGGTACAGTCAGGGCCGTGTGGTTCTCCTGCCGCGGTACAGTCTGGATTGCGTCAATGGGAAATTTATAATGACCGTGTAAAAGTCCAAATCTGAACCTAGTTTTGCAGTCCAGTACTCTTCGACAGTGCTTAAACAGGTCTCGAAGTACCAAATGCTGAGTGACTGGGAAGAGCAGCAATGTTACGGTTGGAGGGAGATTGTACTTTAGGGATTGTGCGGGTGTTGCTGAAGGAAATATTTATCAAAGCGGTAGCTACCCCGACCTGATGCAATATGAATGGCAAAGAATTCTACCCTGCTTGGTGCCTGTGGTAGGGTTGGTGCTGGAGGAGGCTACAAGGAGGAGGTTACAGGAGGTTGTAATAGGAGGGCTTCGGTAGGGGGTGTGTGCCCCCGGGTGACAGTGGAGGATGACAGGAGGTGTCAAAGCATGGTGACGGTGATGGAACACCGACCCAGGCCACAAATGAACAGAAGTGTGTTCCGGGTGGTGTGGGAGGCGGAGGGGGCAGGCGGGGACAGAACGGGCCTGCCAGGGTAATTAAGAGCTTAGTTGTCTGTGCCAGCCAACATGCACACACCACCCCCACCACCTCCCACAGCGTGCCTCCCGCTCTATGAGCTCCCTCTCCTGCTCTGACGAATGACGCCACCTGGCAGCTTTGGGAAGTGCAGCGTTGCATCATCTCATGGACACCCAATGCCCTCCCCAGTGGCCAGACCGAACAGCCCTGGTCAGCACCCCCCCCCCCTTCATGGATGGGCCATTGCAGGTGGGCTGTCTCGTTGGAGCATCGTGCATCAAACCTGATCCGTTTGTAACACAAAATGGAATATGACTCATGGAATGAGCGTAGGTAGTGTGCAGTAGGCTTTCTGGGTAGGTGTTGTTAGGATCCCTAAGGTAGACAGAGGCCCATGCATGAGGTTTCATAGGTTTGTTTCCGTGCCTTTTTTAGCTAAACACACTGCATGCCTGTGGATGAAGTGCCATTAGCCATAGCTGGTCACTGCTGGTTATTGGGTGTTTGCAACATGATTCCCCACTGGGTTAGATGACCATTGGGAATAATTATGTCTGCTAAATAACAGAAATACAAACCGTCTGACTCACATCAGACTCACTCAAACAGCGTAGCTTGTTTTTGTAGTCTGCAGTACCCAGATAAACGTTTGACAGGGACCTGGAATTGGGTTTCTGTTTGGGTTTCTTTTTGGCATATTGGATTGGGTTTGTCCTCACTACACAAACTATTTCCCCCTCCTTCATTTGGAAATATCTAGCTCAGTGTTCAGGAATGCAAAGCATGCAATAAGAGCTGTAGATCAAAGGTACGGCTGAACTCGGATGGATCGTTTGATATAAAGCACTGGGAAATTGGTCTGTCAGCGGTATTTACTAAATGAGGTTAATTGAATGTCGGTAATTTCTGACCTTTCTGTCTTGGTGAAATCACATCCTTAACTGATCAATGCCTTCCATAAATTCATGGCTGAAGGTCATTTTGTTGATTACTTCACTACCCAGCCAGCTGCAAAGTTGGAGCCAGAACTCATTTGGCCTCATTTTGATGAATTTTTGTAGGAACCCTTTCAGTACTTATAAAACGTTTTTTTTATAATTAGTCTATTTGGGCAAACATGTAAATGAGATTTGCAATATTGTTAAGTGTTAAGCTACTGATGTGGACATTACAAATTGCTAACGATTTAACATATTTCTCCGTTTTGACGGCAAACTCATTTTCCCCTCTACAGCAAACGCCTCAGTAAATGCCTTCCACTCTCCTCTGGCATTGTCGGGAGATTTATGCAGCCAATAAGTGTCCCGGGAAGTGGAGGAACTTTCAAAAACAAACAGTGGTGTAGTTTGTAATTTGGCCTCCCCTAAATCCCCAGAATTATGAATGTGCATGTGGCTGCTTGGGGAGTTAACACTCCGTCGGTGGGGCTCCACCCCCCCAACACCTCCACCCCTCTCCCTCCGTGCGCCGGGCCTGGCGAGGAAACCGGAGGATCTCCCAGCTGCCATGAGCCCCGGCTGAGGCCTATGACCTCCATGGTCCTTTTTTCTGTCCCCCCCCCCCCCCCTTCATTTCTCTTGCGGTCTTTTTTTCCTTTCCAGCAGGCAGGCAGGCAGCGTGTTTCCTCAGGGAGCCCTTGTGTGGCTCAGAGGAAGCTGAATCATAAAGCATGGCTAATGAATAGAATAGGGAAGGAAAGCTGAGGCCTGCTGACGGCTCTCTTGAGAAAAGGCCAGGCCCCGAAGCCTCAGGCTCAAATAGCAGACGGACCCAAAGGTCAGGCTTCCTGCGGCCCATTCCAAGGGCTTTTGGCTCGCAGCAATGTGGCTTGAATTTCCTCCATTTTGAAATGGTTAGATTTCCTTGTTTCCTTTGGGAAACCTGGCCTCTCCACTTTTCCCCACCTCTGCTTTCTTTCGGTTCTCTTTCATTCTCTGTAGTTGAAGGATGGCCAGGGTTCCCCTCAACAGAGAGAGTGTGAAGAATTTGTTATACGTGACCTCTGCACACCACAACCACCGGAGCGGGGAACATAACAGCCCTCTGGAAAAATGGCAACTTGACCAAACTAACCCAGGAGTTCAGGAAAGATAAAAACAACATTTGCCAAAAACAGGCTGTTTTGACATGCCTTTTGAAGTTGGTCTTGTTAGTGAATTATATAGTTCTTAGCAACATGATTATCCCTTACTGAAGACATAATTTTGGAGCGCTTAAAATTGTATGTGTTCTTTTCTACATTTGGTCGGACAGACCCCCTCTGGTAACAACGTTTCTATTATGAGTTGGTTACGGTTTTACCACACCATTTGGTTTTCATGACCCAGTGTACCGCTATGAGCACCGAGGCCTAGATCCCATGTCCACTTAGCAAGCTTCATTTCTCCTGAGCCATATTTTTACTCCGGCCCACCAGGACAGCCAGTGATTCAGGCAGGCGAGCGGTCTCGGAGGTTTTGGTACTGAAGCGTTTAATGTGGAGCCCTAGCTAACAAAGAGCGTAGTGTTGTAGACGCCCTGGTTCTGGGAGAATGAAGGAGGGCAGTGCAGAACACTCTGTCTTTCTCTTCTCTGATCCGCTCCTCCGTGTGGAGGAGGGTACACCACGACACGAAACTGCTGCTGAACTGTGTTCACTTCTAACTTTCTTCAACTGAAAATACATCATACCCATGCTGTTCTGTGCCACAACAGTAGGAGTACACTGATTGACCTAAAAGATGCTGTTGTACAATATGTCACCGCTTGAGTGAAGGTATGATACTTTTGGTTTTTGATATGAAAGTGTATCCACAAGGTTTTTCTGCGGAAATGAGAAGATGTGAATATCATTTAAGCCTAAGTTTGGTTTCAGGGTTGGTTCTGATTTAAATGTCACCACCCACCAGCAAGGAAATGTTTTTTTTAGCTGAATCAAAAACACCTGCTTCCCTACTGTGAGTTGCCAGTGACAGCCAAACCATTCCTCGCTGAAGCCTACGTTTGCACACACTTCCATAGTGCAAACGTATTTATGTTTTAAAGGTTTACTCGCCGTTAAATCATTTAAGCTTTTGTTATTTTTGAAGTGCCTACCATTGTTACATACCATGTAACGTTACGATAGGTCACAATGTGCTACCAAAAGGTAAATACATTACAAATTGGCTAAAATGCAAAATATGTTACAAACTCTAGTAATGCTTATGTTACAAACAATAGACAAACGTATCATATGTTACAAACTCCAGGAGAACTTATGATATGTTATGAATGCTGCTAAAACCTGTCACATATTACGAATGTACGCTAAACTTTAAAGCCATCTCTCAAACCGGCAACAATAAGTTTTAGTGTCAGGTGTCCTTCCAACTGCACCGTAAAGAAATGTCTGGTTCAGACAGACAAGTAATGTCATTACCAAGGTTGCTACAATGTGTGATGAATGCATTTCATTGTTTCAGTTAATGTTAGGTACCACAGCACTGGGGTTTAGGTTGGGCTTAAGGTTAGGTTAGGTATCATATCACTTAAGGTTTAGGTTTCAGGTAGGGTTATAAAACAAGAAGGGCTAGTTTAAGGTTGGGTTATGGTTCAGTTATTTCAACACTGGGGTTAAGGTTTGGGTTGTGGTTAGTAATGGGATTTGTGTAAAGGTACTGCTTGCCTCCTAATGGGGCAATGTGTAATGTCCCTGTCGGTGGAGCTAAAGGACACTTCAAAACCAATTTTCTTTCTTGGATTTTTACTCTAACTTCACCTAACATAATCTTACAAATTCGGCTGTGCAAGAATTTTGTAAAATAGTTGACATATTCCAACGAGTCTAAGCAGGGTATATTTTAGAACCCAGCTGGCTCTTCTCAACCCTTCCGTTTGTTCAACAAACCACTATCCCAGAGCACCGTGGCACGCTAAACAAACTCACTAACAGCTTCCATACAGGCTATCCATATTACCAGAGCATATTCTTTATGCTGAAATGGGGGCAACACTGCGGTATGGTGGGCGCCATTGAAGAGTTATTGAAGCACCTAAAAGACTGGAGGGTCCTGTTGATATTAAAGGAGAGGGCATCTCCACATAGTCTAGTGTTCAGTAAAGGGAGTAGCAGTGTCTAGATATGTAGGACTTAGAAGATGAGTCTTCCAAACACTTGAGCAAACTGAGAGATGCCAAGTTGTGCCATCTGTGTGTATAACGTATTTGTATGTCTCTCTATGCCCTTGTCCCCATCTCTAGCTTTCCCACGTTCTCTGATTTACTGGCAGGGCTTCACATATGTTCCTTGTGAGCTGCGTAAACTTCAGGGATGACATTTAAATACTGCTGCAGTGTTAATAAGAAGACCAGTGGTCATAAGATGTTTAGTGTTCATATGATGCCCAGTGATGAAAAGATGTTTACTGTTAATTAGGTGCCGAGTGGTCAATAGACGCTCAGTGTTAATAAGATGATCAGTGGTCATTTGATTGTTTGTGTTATTAAGGTGTTCGGTGTTCAGTGAAAAAATGCAACAAGTTATTAAGATGATTTGTGTTAATAAGATGTCTACAGTGTTCATACTGTATCAGTGTTTATATTATTATATTTCAAATGTTTTTTTCACCATCTGGCACAATAGCAGGTCATCTGTGATTCATTTAAGACTCCAAAGTGTTTAAAAGTTCTCTGTCTTGCCAGCTTATTCAATGTGTATTTTTGTTCAAATGTATGGTGTGTTTTGTTTCTGGAGAGGTTTGCCAGAATCTACACATACATCTGACCAGGGAGGAACATCCCCAGTGTTTAGTCTACATGTCTCTGCTGTCACTACATAGTCAGATGCCTTTTCCCCTTCTCGCTTTGTCTCTGGCTCTTATTCATATTATTGCCTAATCTGCTAGACTCTTAGGAGCGTCTCACCTTCAACTGCTCTCATAATAACAAAGGAAACTATAGGCGTGATGAATCCATTTTCATATTCACTGACATTGTGAATACATGGGTTCAATGTGCACATTGAAATCCCTTTTAGAACTACGGTGTGGCTTGACACGGAATTGGCTGAGACTTAGACAATTAGACAATTGCCGCTTTACATTGACTGGCACTAGTTGATGTGCTTGTGTGTGTCCTGTCATGTTGTGTTGCACGTAGGGTCGTTGCACCATCTCTGCTCTCCGCGCAGGTTCCCGCAGTGGCTGTTCCATCACACTGTATTACCCTCCTCTGTCTCCTCTTCCTGGGCTGTGATTGTGAGGGGTGCTGGCTCTCAGGTGGCACAACAGTGCCCCCTAATGTTACCTTGTCTCTGTGTGGACTGAAAGAGGTCTGCTCAGAGATAGTAAACCTAGAGAGAATAAGAACCTCAAAGATGAAGCGGCTTCATAATGACACAGACTCAACAAGTCAAGCGTTCGCTGTGTGTGATATCACTGGGTTGAAGTAGAGCTGTATTGAAACACGGCACCCATGTGATTGCATGCTTAGGTGACACCAAGTAGATCAGTGGAACGATGTTGCTTAGACATGATGAATTCTGTGTCAGCTGTCTTGGTTGATCCAATGCCATAGCCTAGTCAGGGCCATCTGTACTGAGGATTCTGAGGGATCCAAACCCATGTGTGACCCAACTTATAGAACCTTCTCATGGCTCATCCATCTAACCAGACGACCAACACTTTCCTTCCTCTTTGTCTTCCAGGTATCTGATGTAGGATCCGAAAAACTCTTCACCCCCACTGCACCCAAAGGTAAGACTTCAATAAGCACAGCATGTGGACGGGCCAGACAAGCTGTCTTCACCTGTCGTCAACCGTCGTCTTTGTAAATGACGTGGCACCAAGGCCCTTTATTACATGCCAAACCACGTTTTCTCTGTTGGATTTTACCGAGCACAGACCGGGACATTTGCATGTATGGACCACAGGACCACGGGAAGAATAGGCAGAGGCTGGGGCTGTCGCGGTGGGGCAGCGCTACACCTGTACTCGGGCCGAATTGGGAGACGCTCGGAGGGTTGTAGATGGAACTGTGGAGCGAGGGTGTTGGTGGGCAGGGAGGTGCAGGGAGGTGCAGGGAGGTGCAGTGGCCTGGCTGATGACAGATAGCAGCATGTAGCTGATGTCACCCAGGGCAGAACCTGGGCACAGTAACAGGTGCAGCAGGAGGGCTATTTGTGTAAAAGAGGGACATTTCCTTGAGGAGCAAAGCGGGGCTGCATGTTTTCAGGCTTGTTGGCCTTGGATAGATTAAGATCCAGCTTATGTTACGCCTGAGCAGCAACCGTGAAGACGGACTGGGAATGACTGCCGGAGTGAGCCGCGATGAACTTGTGCTTTTCATCGCAACCCAGGGTTTAGCCGGCGTTGTTGTCACTTCCTGCTGTAGTTGTAGGTTTACATGCTATTTCTGAGATGCGTGAGTACACACAAACACGCACACACACATGCATACCTACTGTCTCCGAATTGAAGAGTGCCTTGCTTTGTCAGTGAGTCTAGATGAAGCAATGGGAGTCCTGTTGCATGTCCCCTTTCAGACAGGCTGGAGAATTATATCCACCCAATCAGTGTCACTCGACTGTTTGTCACAGGGATCAATGACACAAGCTGTGTGTGTGTGTGTGTGTATGATCATTTGTGTGTCAGTGTGAAAGGCTAGCAATGAAGACACCAGAGTAGAATTAGGATAAGAAACAGTCAGGGCTGGGATCTGGCTGGATCATTGGGTTTATTGCTGAGCAAGGGGTTATCATGCTTACTCCTGTAAATGCACCCAGTGCCATTGCCAACACAGGTGATTTAGACTGTAATGGTTCCTGGTTTTGTATATGTGCTTGTGTATATGTGTGTGTTTGTATACGTGTGTGTAACAAATTTTGATTCACACATGTACATTGTGTGTGTGTGTGTTATTTGGTCGGTGTGTAAAATTCATAGTAGCCTGAGGGCTGTTTTCCTAGTTTATCATGCAGTGTATCTATGTGTCCAATTACCAGTGGGCCTCTCAGTCCTCTGAGACCAATCTACAGGACACTGCGCTCTACACTCAGCCTCTGATCACTGGGCTTTCTAGCAGCTGAGACACACACACACTCACACAGTTTTTGTAGCACTGAAAGTGCTAATGAGCATGTTTACTCATTTCCTGTTTTGACATTTTGCACATTTGAGAATTATTTTTTGATTTGAGGTTTATTTTGATGAAAGAGTTTTAGACAGGGCAGTCTGACAAACCTTGGTAGCACTAAGCCTTAGTAATCCACATGGTCTTGAGTAACCCCCATAAATCACTCATATTTGGCGTAGCATTTCTTTATCTCTGCATTGCTGTCTCTTTACAGTTTTTTATGCTGTATAACACCTTAGTACATGTGTGCTGTATTTTCATTGGTTAGGTTTTAAGGTTCCTGAAGAATATGCTAGCTATGGTCCACCATCTAGCACTAGGGTGATATGGAGTGGTGTTACCTAACAATTATCTTTAGCTTCGCTGTGAACTTCCTGAGAATTATTGATTTACTGGAGGTTGGCGTTTTTCAAGGAGAAACGCAGTGTGAAGTCTTAAAGTCTTGTGTGGGGCTCTGGGGGGCTACATTTATTGGAAGAGATCAAGTTGCAGTTCAGAGATGACTTTTTCAGTTCTTGGAAGGCGAATAGAAAGATAAATGTAGCTGCTGAGCATGTATGGGTCTTGCCACCATGAGAGGATAAACACATTTTGAGGGTACTTACAAAACTGAAACCAAGCTCCTATAGAAGAGCAAAGGGTGACTTACCACCTACATACCAGGAAGAAACAGCTGAGACTCTAGTAGGAGCAGGACATGTGTGAGGAAGACAGGACTCACCTCTCCCTACCTGGGAGGCCATTATCTTCTGTCATGTTTGGTGGACCGACCAACCCAATTTTCTGGAGCATTTTGGGATTGGTAAAAACCCATTTCTGAAGTGGATTTGTGACCTTGTAATCCTGATTAATTTTGACCTGTTGTGCTCATTTTAAACAGCGCGTTACAGTAAGCGTGAACACAGAGAGCTCTGAGCGAAACCAGGAGCTTAGCGGCTTTGGGAGGCTTAGCAGCAGATGGCATTTTAAGCTGGACTTAATAAATTGTTTCCATTAAACTTACCGGCCCACACATACTGGATTAGGAGAGTGGAACAAAGGAAGTAGGAGAGTGAGCAGAAGAGGGGAAAACACAACAACCTCCACCACACACAACTGACTTTCCATTTAACTTTGACCGGGGCCTTAGTTCACGTCACGAGTCCCAGGGACCCCAGTGGATATGTGTGTTTTATCACTCATTTTATCACTCTCATACTTAGCC
This sequence comes from Novumbra hubbsi, assembly GCA_016801125.1. Taxonomy (NCBI): domain Eukaryota; kingdom Metazoa; phylum Chordata; class Actinopteri; order Esociformes; family Umbridae; genus Novumbra; species Novumbra hubbsi. The sequence continues at coordinate 79,315 of JACXGK010001023.1, forward strand.
TCAGTTTGACTGGTTTTTTTTGTATAATTTTGGGGTGGACCAAAGCTACAAAAAGAGCACAGAATTATTAAGTTATTGATCATTCATGAGTGAGTTTTATTGACTGTTACAGTCCATCAACTAATAGCCTGTCCAAAACAATTTGTTTTACATTTGGTGCTCAGTCTTTGACCATGTGGAATGTTGACTTTGTGACAGTAAGTCTCTCATGAAACTAACAAAACTGTTTGAATATATTCATAAAAACATTAACTGAAACAATTTCATTTTCATGTAAAAAAAGAGAAGTTAAAATAGAAGTTGTTTTGCTCAGTTTGTTACAGTTTGTCTACTCTATCAAACTGTCTTTGAAACCCTAGCAGCTTAAAGATGTGAAGGAGCGCTTGCTTCGGTGTAGTGATAGGAACCTTTAAAGCATGTCAATTGAGTTGAATGGAGGGGTGGGGAAGGAGGTGTTCAGTGACACCCTCTAATACCTATACAAATAGGACTCCCTCTAATACCTATACACCTATACCAATAGGACTCCCTCTAATACCTATACACCTATACCACTAGGACTCCCTCTAATACCTGTACACCTATACCAATAGGACTCCCTCTAATACCTATACACCTATACCAATAGGACTCCCTCTAATACCTATACACCTATACCACTAGGACTCCCTCTAATACCTATACCACTAGGACTCCCTCTAATACCTATACACCTATACCACTAGGACTCCCTCTAATACCTATACACCTATACCACTAGGACTCCCTCTAATACCTATACACCTATACCAATAGGACTCCCTCTAATACCTATACACCTATACCAATAGGACTCCCTCTAATACCTATACACCTATACCACTAGGACTCCCTCTAATACCTATACCACTAGGACTCCCTCTAATACCTATACACCTATACCACTAGGACTCCCTCTAATACCTATACCACTAGGACTCCCTCTAATACCTATACACCTATACCACTA
>JACXGK010001024.1:0-62073 GCA_016801125.1 Novumbra hubbsi
GGTAAAGCCGCTGGCTGAGTTAGTGCAATGGGGTAAAGCCGCTGGCTGAGTTTGTGCAATGTGATAAATCACTGTCTTATTGTCAGTGCAAGAATTTGATTGTGATGTCATGCCAGAACATGGCATAACATATACACCCTTTTTTGCCGAAGATGTTTAACCACTGGCAATGCAATGACCTTTGAGGCGATACATGAGGGATTTCACACAGAGCAAAGACCAAACATAAGCCTCCTTTCCAAGGTTTGTTGTTGAAGTGCATTTCACTGTATGAAGATTATAATTGAAGGCTTGTATAAATTATATGTGTGTCATTGTTACGAATCACGAATATAGCGCATAACCAGGGAAATTACAACCACTGAAATGTGTATTTGGCCACTGTTTGCAACAGCGTCTGTCAATGTAAGGTATCAACTGTGACATCCAAAAAAGGTTTTCTGCCACGACCCTATCCAAATCTTAGTGACTATTCAAGCAATATATTTTTTGTGGGAAGTTATACAATCATAAATGTGTGCAGATGGTGTTGGGCAATGTTTTTGCTTCCAGATGATCATGCATTTATCAGTGTCATGAACAAAAGATCTGAAAAAAAACGATGTAAAAAAGAGTGAATCAATTTCAACCAATAATTACTGCAGCTGGTTAAAGAAACCAAAGGTTCTTGTTTCTCATGCAAATCAACTTCTCATGCAAATCTTAGTCAGTTCATGTGCTAAAATGCTAATGCTGCAAATGAATGATGATAACTTCTATGCATAAGATCAGACAAATTTAAAGTACTTCCCAGAACTTGGCTGTGTTCACCAGATGAGAAAGGTTTCTAATCAAGAAGTTAATGAACTCCCTCACCTGGTGATTTAGGTCCTAATTAGGAACTTGAACTTTTACATCTTTGCCTTCTACTTTATTTCCAACGTACTGCAGATTACTAGAGAACATTGGTTAAGTAACTATTCATTTGTATAATTCATATGCAATATATTATTTCCAAAAAACCCACGTAATAATTGTTTTAAATGCAATAAATCGACTTTTATGACGAACAACTGAAGCGTGAACATACAGTACTCAACATGAACCGGCAATAACAGGCTACATTGATAACATGAGATTGGCTCCCAAATGTGCAGTGTCTGACAGGACGGAAAATGATCATTAGCTCAGATGGAAATCTATTAACAGCTAGGGTTTAACTGGTTGCTGATGCATCTGGCATTTTTCACTTCATTAGCTCAAACAATAGGCTATTAACAAAGTCATTCACTTAATTCTCACTTTGTTTTTAAATAGGCTCTGAGTCATTTTCCATAATGTTTGATGAGGTGGAAGAACACGCAGGAATGGATTTAAGACCGCTCCTCCATCCTCCATACAGACACTGTCCAGACCCCTCAGGTCCTCGCTTGTGGACTCGCTGGTCAGCTCACCCCACAGGTTTTCAATGGGATTTAGGTCAGAGGACAGGTGATGGCCATTGCAGAAGTGAAATTCTATGGTTGGCAAACCATTTTCGTGTGGCTTTCGAGGTAGATGCTTGTCCTGCTGGAAGATGTTTTAGGCAGACAGGTCTATCAACACAGATCTACCACCATACTTCTAAGTGGGAATTACTGTATGTTCTACACAGAGATGTTTATTAATTGTAGTTTTGGAGACTTGGAGACCCGTAAAATGGAACCAACTTCTGCAATTCTCCAACCGTGAACCAGGTGTTTGCCACTTGAACCACCCATCACACGGAGTCCTCGTCCTGGCAGGTTCATCACAGCTCCAGTGTTTTCACAGTTCTTAATTACTGTTCTAACAGTGGAGATTAAAAAAAAAATTCTACATGATTTGTGAAGGTCAACAACATTTTGTCTCATTTAATTGCGTGGCCTTTCACATGTTGAGGGATAACAACGAGAGTTTACCCAGTGTGGCCCAACGTTTTTTGGTCCATAAGATTTTCTAGGGCGGTGCGGTGCGCATGTCCCTTAAACATTTGAATCTTAACATTTTCAGTCAATTAAAAGTTAGGGTCATACCATTTCCTTTGTGTAAGATCAAGCTTATACAATTACAATACAACAATTAACATTTTGCACAGACTTTGTCTGTTGTTATTGTCTTAGGGTGCACTTCTGGCACATAAACTGGGCTGTGCCGTGTCAATTTATTACCCATCCTGCTCGCTGCTGGGTTAGGGCCACGCAGCCTGGTTACAAAGTATCCTGGGCAAAGCCCTGGTCCAGGGTCCCGTGAAAACCCTGATTTATGGGCTTTGGGATTTGGGCCTTTAGATTGCAGACAAAACCAATGATGATGGATGCATTTGTTTTGAATGTTGATGATGGATATTTACTAGCACATTGAATGCAGAGGCTGGCTGATGCCTGATTTCTTTGTGCTGGTGCCGACGTCTATGGTGTTACTACAGAACAACAATTACCCCAGGAGTTGGCATGACCACACAAACAGATCGGAGGCTAATGTTGGAGATTTCAGCAGTGCTACAAGGTTGCAGGGCTAGGTTGTGATAAAACAAGGCTGAAGGGCTTTTAAAGTGAATAACATGTGTTGTATGAATTAATAATGAACATTAATTGCCACTGAAGAGCTAAAAAAGGAAGTAGACTCATCAGCAAAAAAACTGTTTTGATTCATAAAGAATTCTAGAAGTATTCCCAGGGGCCCCCAAACCAAAAAAGAGACGTGTATGATGGCAGGATGTGTTGAATTACAGGAAATAATCCTGGATAAATGTGGACAGTAGAAGAGCAAGACATCTTCCCAGAAAGAGTGAACAACAGCTTTTTATGAGCTATAATACAGTACATCTGTCCTTCTGTGCAATAAGTGATGAATTTCAGGAAATTATCTTAAAACAGCAATAGTTTTTTTTATAGCCCCATGACAATATGTACACAAAAACACTTTAAAACAGATGGATTCTGGAAGTTGGCGGGCCCCAAATGTGGTTGTCCAGCTCAGAAAATGTCCCCCCAGGAAAATCTATTGTTGGCCCTACAAAAACAAGCATATATAGTGTATAATTTCAGACTAAATTGGGTTTGCAAAAAAGTTTAATTTCATTCCTGTCCTCGGAAACCAATAATTGTGAATGTTCCAGTTCCAGTCAGCGTTTGTCATTCTGCATATCACAAGGGCTAAATGAATGTGACATGCTAACAAAGATCATTACAATCAGTCAATAATGGATCTCCGGCCTCATTCTGTCTTTAGCATTTCCATCTCCAGGCTCCCAAAGAAGACTTTCCCTGCTGACAACCATGGACAGTTACAGTAGAAAGGCATGACGTTAAGACGACAACTTAAATTTCATGGTCGCTGCATACTGTGAGGACGTTGTTTGGAAGCCATCGTTAATCCGCTGGTCAAAGTGACAGAACTTCGCATTCTATTTCAACCAGGACATCCTGAAACATTAATTGCTTGGTAGTCCACAATTGTTTACACTCAAATAGTCTACGATCCTGAACAGGTGGCTGCCTTCAACTCATTAACGGTCACAGAGTCGTTAACCACATTTCTAATGACCCCATGTTGTAGGTCAGAAGAATGAATGAAAATAGGACCGTCACTGCTGATCAGAAATGAATCCATTGGTGAAAGCAGCTTGTTTAGAGGTATTGTTCAACCACCTTGATTAGTCAGCTCAGTGATTATATCAAGGAGGGTACAGAAGGATATAAACTTTCTATAGTACTTGAACGGATCTAGTAGTACTCAAGATATTCTCTTCCATCTGAACCCTCTCCAGGAGAGTCTAGAGAATGATAAAAGGAGACGTTTTAATTTGGACATCAGTTAAATCAAAGCTGATTCATTAATCCTTTGGATGTAAATTGCCTTGCTAGATTGATCATTGTATTCAATCTTGCAGTAAAATGACAGAATGTGTCTTGCCTGTTTAGGCAGTTGCACTGTAAACTTTGTTCCAACCCAGGAACCCAGAATTGTAACTTACTCCTCTTATACGAACAAAGCTCAAAAGGTCAAGTAAGAGGAACTTTCTAAAGCCACCCTTAAACTTTCTAGAGCCCCTTTTAATAACTCTACATGCATCTTCCTCTTTCCAGTGTGTCGTGGAAAGGGGTTGAACACTGGTTGTCGTTAAATGCTGATGTTTTGTTTGTCTATGTCAGTAACGCTTCAACCTGCCTACCTTCTAGTTGACCCTGGGATAGTATATCGTCTCTACTACATCGACAGATGGGATTAACCTCGCAGATCTATTTGGTTATTCTGTGATCGGACAAACACACAAACCAAGCTCAATCTACCTGGGAGCGGGAGATGGTAATGGAATTCACCCAGCAATGGTGGGATGAGGGGATTGACAGGGAACGCTCCACAACATGGTGTGCTTGTCTTGGCCTTATACAATTTAAGGTTGTGCATATAGCACATTTTTCAAAGTTGAGTCTAGCTGAAATGAATCCAAATGTAAACGATGACCTGGTCATATGTTTGATCTGTGCCCTGCCCTTAGGTTTTGTCAGAAGTGCGTTAACCTGCAGCCATACCCCTAGATAACTGTTTCGGGGGTTCCCGAAGACCCGTCCTCGTTGCCCCTAATCCAAGCACACATTGTTGCATTCACTTTCCTGTTGACTAAACGTAGGATCCTTCCTGCCTCAAAGTCTGTTTCCCCCCCTTTGGTTTCCAATTTTTTTATTATTGCAGAGGCTCCGCTTTTGATGCTGTCATTTTATTGTGACAATTTTTTATTATTATTGTGGTTTTTTTTTTTTAACTGTGTGGCTTTAGTGTCTTATGTGTTTTCTTAAAAATAATGAATTAAAAAAAAAACACACAAGGATTTGCTGCAGTTCCTCTTACAAGGATGTCTTAGGATAAACGTAAGTCTGAGATTTGTTTTATGCCACTACCCAATTTATTTACAGAGCCCGGGGATAAGCGGTTTATTTTTTGTTTACCAGCACAAGGTGCAACTTGTACCGATTGAAATAGCTAATAACTGTCAAAGGCATGTAATTTGTCTATATCAAATATATGTTCAGTGTTTCTGGCAGACTGACAGTGTGTCCTATAAGCCCATTGAGGGCCACAAATGGTTTTACCGATGCATATCAGGCTGTATGAAGGGATGCACACTGTTTTGCCAGAAACTGATAGAGCACACACTCTTTACACAGTGTTTGCTAGCATCTACTGATGAGCTGATTCGCTGATTGTCAAAGAGATCATTGGTGTGGTAAGTGTTGTAAGCCGAACAAAGGGCTCAATCAATGTCATTCACACACTATATAATGACTCCAAATGCAGGCTATTTGGGTGGGAAGTGGAAGTGGCTGCATTCAATTCAATTGAAAACAGTGCTGAAACTATCCTCAAGTTCAACTCATAGTTCCACTAACTGAAAAAAATAAACAACATCCTACTACATGGCATATTGACGTTTACTTACTCACTTACCACGCTAACACAAGTTAGTTTGTCTCCTTAAACAAAAGTGATTTTGTCCATAGTGAATATGCTGTGTTTTGGAGGTCCCACCATGAAAATACACCCCTATGAAACATCAATGGGGTACTCACTGCTGATCCACTTCGCCTCAGGGTCGTGAACCTGGAATTCCTTCCTAAAGAGGTCAGCCACAGTCAGTTTTTCCTTCAGGGCCAAGCTGTCATCCTCGCCTGCAAGGGAACAAGTGAAAACACGTTATGAACCCATTTTAAAACTACTGACCATTTTGAGCACTGTCAACTAGGACTGGACAATAGTACAGGTTCAGTCTACAATCAATACTCAGTGCATTTTCTTTAATTATTACAGGAACACCAAACATAATTCAAGCAGCCATTTGGGGTAAAGTCAACATGTTGCTCTTGGTGTTGATGTTGAATATTTTTATTTCCAGGTGGAATATTTTTGGTCTCAGCTAGAACCATTCAGAATTTTTGTAGACCCCTTTACATAGAGGATTTTTCAAAATTACATACAGAGTTTTTCCCCGTTTTCGTGACATCCAATGCCGTTTTGGAACTTGATCGATTAACCAGGAAGTCTACATTGGAATCCTTACACACCGGAAGGAACAAACTCTGTGGCCATCTACCTTGATTGACCTCACTGGTCCCACAAGGAGTTGCAAGAGAGCAAAGAAGCAAGGCAGACAAACTATTTGGCTAACCTGCAAACCCAGACTTTGCTGGCCAACTGCATTGGCCTCTGCAGGATCCCTGGGCTATCCTGGAATCAGCATTCAAACTGTATTCTACCAATTACACTGCCAACCGCGAGCAAGTGACCCAACTGCTGTACGGCGGATTCTTAATAGAACCCAAAAGGTTTGTACCCGGAAGCCAAGATCATTCTAATTAGAAACCAAAATAACGACCCTATAGGCACAGCTGAATAATCTTAGTGAAACCCTTTTTGTCTTCTAAGATTTCATGATAGAACTGATGCTCAGCTTGAGGCAATAAACAACTATTTCCTCCAAACATGCTGCTTTACTGTCAGGCCTCAAGCCAAGCAAGCTCATTATCTCCCCGGGATGACTGCGTGTAGAACAGAATTATTCAAACTAGAGTGGGGTACATCCAATCTTTCGTCTAGTGTTTATAACTCTACGGTGGAGAACCTGAAGTACCACTGAGTGCTGACTTATGAGGGCACACGCAGGGAGTTGTGAATAATATTTTTCTTGGAGAAAAATCTTTAGAATTGCAAACGATTCCAAGAGGCAACAATGTTTGTCAAAACCCAGACAAAACACATTTGTTTTGTCAAAGCATAGCGGTAGTCAATTACATAATTATGTTTACAACTTCTTTTAGGGTTCTGTCAATGAGCAGGAGTGTACTTCCCAAGAACTGAACATCATTAGTACACTGGAGAAGGGGATGGAAAATGCAAATGGGGCATAATGTACAGTAGTAAAACACAAGCATGTGATGAATCTCTCTATGATCTTGTTCGGACAAGTAGAATATATGATCATACATAATTATAATTAATTATTATTAATGAACACATATGAATGTGTTAAATCCATCCGATCTGACAGGCATTCACATTACAGCAAGAATGGGGGAATAAACACAAAAAAAAAAAATTACCGAACACTTTCAGTCATTTGCGGAAAATGCAATGCAACAACTTCAGAGGGTTGTGTAATGATATATGAGGCTAGTCTTATGTAGCCGACAGACAATGCCATCAGATAAACACGTCCGCGCTAAATCCCACCAGTGGTAGCATGGAAGTCTAGCTGAATATTCTGCCTCTTCAGTTCCGGAATTGTTTTGGAATATGAATATGACAAAAAAAGCATGCAAGTCTGGAAAATGTCTAAACGTGTGCATATAGACAGTGGAGTAGTTTCTCTTTTTTGATGGTGGGAAGAGTTATGATGTCGGAGGGCATTACATGACACGTTTAAGGGAACACTACCGAGTCTATGAAGGCTGTGCTGCCAAACCATGAAACAAACGTCAGGTACAGCCAATTAGCATGACTGTGAATCAGCGCCAGCTTGGAGAGTCGAGAGGCCGTTGGTTTGGTTGGTGTTAATGTTTTGTTAATGTTTTCATTGCTATCCTTCTGTAGTTTTTATTTTTGCGTTTTCCATTTTTGTAATGGGCATCCGAGGTTACTAAGAAATGTCTTTCATTCTTATGTCAGTGTTCCCTCCTATGGAAATGCAGGCTACGTTAGAGATGTGGCAGCAACAATAAGACCTTTGAGTTTCAGTAAATAGAACGGAATGCTTTCGTTTTTTCAGTTTCAGTCATATTTTTTGGCCTGCCAAATCCGTTTTATAAAATGTGCCTTGGCCCACGTTGCAGTCCCAATCTCTCCATCACTGTTATGGTGTGTTAATTCAGGTGTACTGTACCAACCATACCTGGAACAGTGCCTGTTACGAGCGTGGCCCTTGTCATTGGGACATTATTCTGATCCTATTGTCAGGCTGGTGAATGCCCAGGCCAGAGAAGGCTATGTGAGCGGAGTTCAACAGTCCGTGTCCCATTTCACTGAGCATTCCTCTCAGTGTGCAACGTTTATGTCTGCAGCTAAAAATCTTTTCATGTCCACCCCAAATTTTCTCTTTACATAATACAACATAATTTAACAATAACTGCGTCTACACCCTCACTTTAATTATTTTGAGTGCCAAGTAGGGTCTTGAACAACATTTCTGCAGAAAGTCGTAGACTCTGTTGTTGATTTGGTCCCCTCCACTGTGCTAGTACCCTGGAGCAGGGTTGTTTGATTAATTTAGGATGTCATCAAAAAACATTGATTCTCTTGCATAAGAGTTGGATTACATGTTGGGCGCCTAATGTAAATTTGTGACTTTTCTGGATTATTTCATACAAAGTTTAAGAGGCTATTTTTCATCTCAGAAGGCCTAGGTCCAAACACCATGGACTCGACATGGTGTGGCCAGAACTGGATGCATATGCTGATTTCTCCAAGATTAATTTGTCATTTATATACACATAGCTAGGCATAAAACATGTAGATAATAAGAGTGCAGATTGCAGAAACTGCGGGAAGTGCAACCAAACATGGGAAATGTTCAGCAGTTGTGCGTCTTCTGTTGTAAGGCAGGGTGAATACAAATATAATGCTAAAGGTAAAGCTGAGTGCATGTACAGACATAATGCTAACAATACTGCCTCACTTACTTAATCAAATAAGAACTTTGAGGTCTGCATTTTGCCTAAAGAAAGTGTTTAAAAGTAGTTTCCTATTTTCCTAGGAAAATCTATTTTTGTAGGACGTTGATGTTCTCCGACAGGTATGAATACCACAAGCAATATTTCTGCCATGTGATGACACAGAACAGATGGGAATTTTAGTTCAGACACAGAAAAGTTTAACTTTTCCTTTGTGCATTGAATGGCAAAGATAGAGAACAGTGAATTTGAACATAAAATGACAAGTCCCAATAAGCTTCCCTCCAGGATTTTAAGGTAATGGCATTCATCATTAAACATACTGTGTTTGGCCAAGACTGAGTGATTTTCTGCATTTTAACCCACATTAGCCTGCCAAGCTTGTGCACATTGCTGTGTGCGAACCAGGAAATGAGATTGGGCAAACCTCATTTGACCTGTAAAAAATTGTTCATAGAATATATTTTTTGGCGCTTGTCTGGTTTGATCATATCCTTCATCCACCCGAGACCTGCGTAAAGATTCGTAAATATTCACATGTTCTGCATTCAAATTCATAAGCCTGCTGGAGGTTAATAGCCTATAAAACATTTGGAAAAATAATGGTGTGGCTGTGCCAGTTGTCAGCTGTCAGTGTGCGCCGGATGTTTTGAGGATGGAGTACAAGGTGGAAAAGGCACACGGAGAAGAAAATAAATACAGATCAGAATTTCTCAGCGGGAGAGAGTGCCGGTTTAGCATGTTGAGGGAGTAGATGCTCCCTGAGAGGCTCCCGTGCATTAGCTAATTCATGTTAGATTTCTTTTTGCATTAATCTTCACTCCATACCTAACACTTCGATTAGTTTGTCTCTTACCTTCTTCATTTCAGTGTCACATAGATTGAGACACAAGTGCACTGCGACCAGCGTTTCGCCCACAATGGCTGACTCCGACTGTCATGGCGCTAAGAGAGTGCTTACTCTCTCAGACCTCCAGAATCTTCATTGTCCCAAATTACGTCCCTCATAGCGTTTCAGCTATCGAGACAGATTTGGCACCTGCTATTGATGCGGCTCTTGCCTCTGTTTCTTTCCGCTCTGGATGGAATCCGAGCCGCTGCCGAGGACCAGGTCTGCTGTTCTAGTTTGGATTTGCGGACAAACTTGGCTCAGGGGTCCGTCTCTTGTATACGTCTTCCCAGGCCAGTGTCAGATCTAATGACACTCATTCTGAATATGTCGCCCTTGATCATAGGACCCGGCAGGGTTGTCCTCTCTACCCTTTTTTTGTTGGCCCTCGCAATTGAGCCCCTTTCGATAGCTCTACAGGCATCTTTCACTTTCCAGGGTGTGTCACGCTGCTTTCCGTCTCAGAGCAAGGAATTACGACATTCCAATACTTCTATGACAATCTAGCGGTTTTCCCGCTCAGGTCCCGAAATACTCGTTACCCCCCTTTCCGCTACCTGCATTGTGCCTCCTCACCTCAATCAGGCTTAACATGATGATCAAACATCCAGGAGTCCTTAACATGATGACCAAACCAACAAGAATCCTTAACATGATGACCATGCATACAGGAGTCCTTAACACGATGAACAAACAAACAGGAGTCCTTAACATGATGACCATGCATACAGTTATTTTCTTTTCTGAGGAGATTCAACAGCCTGTGTGTCATGTCTGCCTAACGCGCCCAACCTAAACACAACACTCCGTGCCACACGCGGTCTCTCTCCGGGGCTTTCACAAGCAAATTGCCTCATTAACACACACACACTAACAAGCAGTCACACCGACACAAACACAATTTGCTCCCTGTAATCCAATCATACTGCATCTGCGGCGGAATGTACATGGATTGGATGTTTGTTCATGTGTATATGAATTGTTTGTGTGCGTGGGTTAACAACTCAGACTGGAGGTCTATTGGGTTTTTGGTTGTTAATCGTATTCCAAAGGGTTGGAGAAACATTCTGCTCTCTTGACAGGAAAAAAAAAGCAGCTAAATGGGGATTTCAAAATGACACTGTATGACGAGTTAGGCTAGCACAACTACTGTATTCCCTTGTAACTGACAGATGACGAAGACCTCATCTAAATTAGGCAGAGGCATCACAGTGGATTTCTTCCGGATCTTCAGTACACCAAACCAATAGATTCTAGAAGCTTCCATGCATGCAGTAACAGTCAAGGTTTTCAACACACGAACCCAAAGGGTACTGTGCACTGTCTCTGCACCACTGGTGGGGGACAGGCTACTCTATACTAGATCAAGGGGGAATCAATGTCAGCAGTAATGAAGTGATAGGTCTTCTACATAACTGTAAAGAGCGTGGTATAACAATTATTGGGATTTGCATATAAATCTTACTGATTTATAAAGGGGTTTTTTTACTGTTAAAGAGACACTCCAGTCAAATGATACATCTCAGAGTTTCCGCTGTAAAGTCCTGCCTTGCAAAGGATTAAATTAGAAGACAAAATAAGAGTGACATCTGATTCAATGCATTTGTAACAGAGAGCAGTGCGTTCCCGTCACCAAACAATATCACGCACACCTGAACTGGGATTTATATTAGGATTTAGGTTACCTTGAAACATCGAAAGAAACGTTTTTTGGGGGCACTGTGTTGCTTTGTCGGACAGTGTTACCTTCCGTAGTGTGATCATGGAATCAGAGTACGCCTTTAAGTAGCCTATAGTGTGAAGAACAATGTACCGTGAACAAATTGTTGAGCAGATGGTGTACAAACTGCAGAAGGCCTGGTTTGCCTACAACGGAATGTGCCTACGTCAGTCATATTGCAAAGATTAGCAGCAGAAGACATGCTTCAATACACTCATTACCCCTTCCCAAACAAAATCCAAAATAAAAACAGGATATCAGTTAGTCTAAAGTGACATGTGGACATCAGGTATGCTGTTGTGTCCTCACTTCTGTTCAGATCATTGCCCTAAAATGGCCAAAGTTTTCTCTTTCAATCGCCACAAATTGCTATCATGAATATAGGCACATGAATAACAGTGTTTCTTGTGTTGAAAAATACAACTATTTGTTTTCATACATAGAGCAAGCCAATCACACATCAGTGTATAAGGCAAAACAATTAAGATTATACCAAATAACTAAGTGCCACATACCTAATGAAAAAGCATTTTAAATTTTACAATATACTTTACAAGGGTTTTGACAAGCTCTCACTTGATGTATTGATGTAGAGAACAACCACCGTCTCTGCAGTAAAGACCTATCTGTGACTTTGAGAGAACAGCCTGTCATTGTGAGTAAAGGCAGACTTTGAAGCTGTGAAGACAAAGCGCTTGTCAGGAGCGAGAGTTTCAGCCCTGATGTTTGGCCTGGTAGTATTCATCAACAAACATCTGTTAGTGAGCGATGGAGGACCTTCTACTTTATCTCAATTCCAAACAGTGTTTATAGCTCGCATAGTGTAGCTTTTGTGTAGAGATGGATGTCTTGTTTAAATCACTACTCACCTCCTTGCACGGTAAAAATGGGGTTAGAATAGCAAGGACGGGGAACTGAGGTGAAGTTAGTGGACTACAAGGCTGACTCCAATCCACTGGAACAAACTAATGATTTAAAAATACACTGTACTCAGTCAAAGCAACCCCAGACGTATTGGTCTTCAAGGAATCACTTAAAAGAGGTGGATAGAGCCAGAAGAAGATTAAAAAAAGTGGGGAAATCACTGAGCCACATCATCCGTTCTAGTTGTGTTGTGTTGTTGTGAATAGCTAATTAATCCACTAAGTCTCCTGAAGCCGGTATTTATTGACCATGGGAATTATTTGTTATACCAATTCATTGGGAACCTTCCAATCCCCCAGTAATGGTTTGTCTGCAAGAGTCCACTGGGATACCGTTTCATGCAAAAACCTGGACCGTAAACCTGGGGGGGTTCTGCTTGGACACTCAGCAGTAGAGAGGGAAGCAGAAGGTGATTTGTGGAGGTTTGCAAGCCGGAGACGCCACCTGTTCAGTCTCCATAGCTCCTCCTGACCCTGCAGAAGGCATGCCAGAAGGGTAGGGAGGGATTCTGAGAACGGAGGAGGCGACTGAAGCGCTGCGTGTCGACGCCACAGTTAGCGCGGCCGACTCCGAGTGCACGGCTGAAGAAAGGGCCGGAAACCAGCCAACTCCTTGTCACTTTCGCCTCTCTCTCCGTTTCTCCTCACAGCTGCCTATTCAACGCAGGCTAAGAACCACGACAGGGGAACACCAAGATGAGGGGAAGAGCTCACACCCCGGGTCCGAAAATGTAGCGAGACCCTTGTGGCTTCTAGTCCTAATGTACATCTACCTAAACGCAGGAGCTCACCGGGTAGATCCGTCACAGATTTGATTAACTTGAAATTACCCAGGAGATACGATTTACTGGACAGTTTTAATGTATTTTGTGCCTCGTGGTTTTCAGAGTAGAATATAACTCACATACGTTGTTGTGGATGAGGTTGGTTTGTTAGGCTCTTGCATTCGGGGTGCTAATTGAAGGGTGAACAGAGGTCTAAGCCAAGTGTATTGATCTTCTTCCCCGATGAGGTCCGGAACCTGCTGGTCTTCTGAGACAATTTGGTTGGAGCAGCCACAGTAATAAAAAATGCACACAGCGAGCCCCTATTGTCATACGTGTTTTAAGTAGCCAGAAACTGTGAATTGCAAATGGGATTTCTCATCCATAACAAATTTGACAGGGCAGAAAAATGACAGTTCCTAGACACTGAATTTTCACCAGAGGGTTTTGATTATGCACATTCATAATAAAGATGAAAAAGTGCAGGTAATGGATTAAATTCTTCAATTTTCTTCACAAGATGAAAAAACACTTACTGAGCATCTAGTTGAATGTCAAAAATAATCTTTCAATGACTTCAAGGCAAACATTCTTCATAGTAATTTTGTTTAAGGCCATTCTGATTGTTATAAGAGCTTAGAGTTTCAGAGGAAACAGCAGTTTCAAGGTCTAGGGAAAAGAAAAACCACTGTGTGTGTGTGTGTTAGTAAAAGCATTTGCTTGTGTAAACGCACAGTGGGAATGTGACCTTCTGCGAATGTGATAGTTCATAGAAGAGGGTCTGAGTGTGACTGTAAGCTTGTGCGCGTGTGTGTGTGTGAGACATTTAGGACCAGTAAAGACACATATTAGCGCCACACTCAACACTGCAAATCTTGTTGGTGGGGGACTACAAGCGAACGATGTAGCGGGCGCACGTAGAAGCCAGCCGCACGACACCCCCGGAAGCGGCGCCCAGTGAACTTGTACAGCGACACATGTTAGGCCAGTCCGTGCGACCGACACAAGGACCCCGGCCCCTCTGGTGCTCCCAGCTACACCTACCTGGTGTCAGCAGGATGACAGAGGTGACGATCATGGAGCAGATGACCAGAATGACAAGCAGGGCGATCGCAATTCCCTTCCAGTTCCTCTGTGGAGGGTTACTCCCCACCAGCTCCTGCGCAGAGTAAAACAGGGGAGGGGAACATGGTCAGAGAGACAGGGGGGAGTAGGGGGAGGACAGAGGGAACAGAGAAAACATTTCTAAAAGAGGCCAAACTGGGGCGAGAACAAGTAATGACAGGAAGATGGTAGAATGGGGGAAGGCCGGGGTGGAGGGAGAGGATGGTGGAACCTGGAGCCTGAAGATGTACGAGCAGCAGTCCGACCTCGTCCTGGACTGACTCAGAGATGGTGGTGGCGGTGAGGTGATGGAGGGGCGGAGAACTCAAAGGGGCGAGTCAGTCAAGGACGAGGTCGGACTGCAGAAAAACCCTGAGAGTGTCCTCAAGGAGTTCTCAAGGGGAATCGCCATGAGCAAAAAAGGTAAGAGCCTGGAGAGTGGAGGAGGGGGGATTGTCAATGAGGTAAGGACCAGAAGAGTGGAGGAGGGGGGACTGTCAATGAGGTAAGAGCCAGAAGAGTGGAGGAGGGGGGACTGTCAATGAGGTAAGAGCCAGAAGGGTGGAGGAGGGGGGACTGTCAATGAGGTAAGAGCCATAAGGGTGGAGGAGGGGGAGACTGTCAATGAGGTAAGAGCCAGAAGGGTGGAGGAGGGGGGACTGTCAATGTGGTAAGAGCCAGAAGAGTGGAGGAGGGAGGACTATCAATGTGGTAAGAGCCAGAAGAGTGGAGGAAGGGAGGACTGTCAATGAGGCGGGGCGTCAGTGGCTATTACCGGCAAACAAATGTGACAGATAAAAATTGAACTTTTGGATCCCTGGTGACTGTGGTGGGGGCAACGACACATCTTAGAAAACAATGTAACAATTATTGAACCACCCTGAGGTGTGTTTTAGGAAAACTAAAGACATATATAAATAAGATATTTCATGTTTGAAATAGTTTTATGCGCAAAATAAAAGCGGGAAAGTATCAATAGCAAATTTGACAACTGGTCCCCATTGGCTATACAATAAGAACTAATGAGAAAGGGTTTTCAGACTTTCCATTAGTGCCCCAACAGACTGGATTAACCATTTTGAAGACGTGTATTTTGCCAGATGGAATATGCCGATTGAGAGAGGTAGAAAGAACTACAACAATATGGACCATGGGTACAGAGGACCTCTAACTAAGGTCTTAATATAATTACAAACATAAATACACACACACACACACACACTAATGGAGTAGAGTGATTTGGTATATGCGGTGGAGCCTTTTAGTGACCTTCCTTCCTAATTGAATGAAGCGGCAGACATTATTAGCTTGGAGATAAGAAGAGCTATTTACCACACCGGCCATTATACACACACTCATTAAAACCAGCAACCTGTTTTCCTGCAACGACTGGCGTTGCTCCTGCGGAACAGGGGCCCCTTTGCTCAGGTCGGTGCCAAGAGGCTCACCAGGCCAAAGACAGTTAGTGGACTAAGGGGAATACACAACAACCGGAATTCCACAGGGCCAACCCCTGCATACTATTTGATCCAGACCGTTTCAGGGCCATGGATCCAAATAAAACTAGTTCTGGATACAGATAGGAGGGGCACTTATCGTTAATAAACCTTCCCACCGTGGGCAACATGAGGATCCCTGAGGACGAGTAGGGCCTGAATGAGAGGATGAACATCGCTATTTTGGAGTGTCCTCAACCGTTTAGAGACTTTACATAACACCTATAAAAAACAGACCTACAGTCACATAACACACTGTACACAGCGGCTATCAATTGCCCCCCGGTTTCTCAAACACACACAAAACACTTCATGCGAGACCCGAATACATTGTAGGATGAAATGGTGACAGACTACAGATTCAGAGATGTTCCTCAGAGGAACACTTGAGGTGTTTCACGTCTCAGCCTCCGAAGACCACAGAGGAGTGAGATTAAGAGATGGAGGACTGCTGCTGCATTCGGGGTCTCGGCCTAGCTTATCCGTCGAGGCTTAACCCTGGATCCTGCAGGAGTCCACCAGGCTCGGCTCAAACCAGCAATGAATAGTGAGCTCCTGGGGTAAGAAAGCACGAGATGTTGTATTGCAAACAGCTTGCGGGTAGTCACAACCGAGTAACCAAACACGTCAATATACAGAGCGCTAGCAGGGACGCGACGATGCTTTATGTTTTTAATCATGCTCATGACTGCGCAGCGAGTTTGAAATGTTTCCATGGACATGCACTTGTGAAAACAGGCAGAATCTTGTGTTTCGAAGCAAATATATTGAATTCGGTCGTAGAGCCCGATTTGACTGGCAAATACATGCATCAAGCGTGTCGGTTTGGTGTGCTTGAGTCAACATCAATGCCGTTAGCGATTTGCAGAACCAAAACAGGGGGATATTTTTTAGGGCTCCCTGATTTGTTATTGCTCTACGATATTGGTCAACAAGGTTATCAGAAGGAATTAATGTGTTATCTTATTCAGCTACTGCTATTAAAAGAAAGAATGATAGTGTGTGGAATATGGCCAATATAGAGCTGTTCATAGTCACAACAAAATGCAGTTCCTGAACAATGGACTTAGCTGTGGTATATTGGCATTATACTACAAACCCATGAGACGCATGGTTTCTATTGGATGCAATTGAAGCAGTAAAAAAGGATGTGTGATGTAATACCTGTGGTATACAGTCTCATATACAACGGCTATCAGCCAATCAACTTTCCCAAACATCCAGTTAGTAATCATGCTCACACCATTCATCGTATCTAATAGAAACAAGAAAATAGTGAAATGGGCATACACACTATATTTCACCAATAACCTGTCAACGGGTACTATGATCAAGGGACTTCCTTGATGCCAATACACGATCATGAAAGAAGTACGTTAGGGTAGGTCCCGTCCTTGTCAGACCAATCAGAAAGAAAAGCAAGGGGGTGGGTTCCATAATCAATGAACATCACTGTTTCTGGAATGGGAGTTCAACGGCACAGAAACGCATCATATCCCTGCTGCGTCTGAGATAAGGGAGTGGTGGTGCGTGGGTAATGTGAGGCTGATCTGATCATGAGGAAGGGTCTCCAGCGTTCAGACATCATAGTGTGAACGCAATATCTGTGGTTATCGATTTCTTTCACAACAACCAACAGGTGGGCTGGAGACTGGGGCAATGTAACCATGACATTAAAGCAGAACAGACTTGGCAATTAAGATGATTTGGACTTTAGATGGTGTGTCGTGTACAAATGGATGTTTTCAGTTCTTTTGAAAACATCTATATTGTTCTATACTGTCCAACATTGTACAGATGGGATGCTGTGAATAATTTACATAAAAACCGAATTCTAAGATGTGCACATAAATTAAATCATAGTATATTCAATAGAACATAATAGAACATGTTATTGTCCTTTGTAGAATACATGCCCACTTGGAGTTTGATACCTGAAAACACAGGTACCAAATGACTGGAAAAGTTGTGTAGTACATAGGAAAAACCTGGTGGAACATCTTACAACTAATCAGGTTAAATGGCAACAGGTCAGTAACATGATTGGGTATAAAAAGAACATCTTTCAGAAGTAGTCTTTCAGAAGTAAAGATGGGTGGGGGAACATTCCACTTTCAAAGCTACAGCAGTTGGCCTCCTCAGTTCCCAAACACTTACAGAGTAACGCTTACAACTTTTTTGTTAAATTGTGTCGCTGGCATCAAATTCAAAATGTGCATATATTTGTATTTTAAAACAATAAAATGTATATTTAATAATGTTGTCTTTGTACCATTGTATATTCAATACAAGGATTAAATGGTTTGCACATAATTTCATTCTGTTTTCATTTTTATTTACATATAACACAACATATTAACACTGCTGAGTTCAACACGTTTGGACAAATGGTTCTCCCCTATATTACACCCACACGGAACATTCATTGACAAGCGGAAGGATTTCAGAAACACACTTTTTATAGCGCTGCTTCGTCCATGAAGCGTCCACGTCATTCTGTCACACAGGTTTGTTTATCCAATCGTGTGTAACACTGCACTTTCTCTGTGCATTTAACTTCATTCACAGTCCCTGCCTCAGGCTTTAAGATGTCCTACTATCAAAGAAGAACAGATAACATAGGTACAGTGCCCTCAAATAGAAAATGGAGGAGGAGGAGGTTTTTCAATGTATTCGTGTATTTCCTGTGTCGGAAAACCATGTTCAAAGGGTCCACCAGGCAGGCCTCAAATGCTTGGCAATTCACTGTGGAGGAGGCAAGGGAAATTATTTAGCGAAGATAAGTGGTTTCACCCTTCTCAACATGGCAATTTCCAATTTAGGATGGAAAATAAGTGGCATTAGGTATTAAAAACTGCAAAAACAAATCAAAAGTAGAGTTGTTTCAAGTCAGTCTTTAAGTCATATCCCAGAGTAGACTCACATTCTATCAATTTGCTTGATCCCTTTAGTCTTCAGTTTATCGTGTTGGCATGTGGACTTAATAAGAGCGCTCCCTCGAAACGAAACATTATCCTGAACCTTTTTGGAATCTTTTAAAGGTTGTCTTTTGTACCAGCTGCAGCACAGCAAAGGCGTTCTGGTCTAAGAACGAGCAGAGATGTAATACCTCTTTGCACACCTATTTTTGGGCAGTTTCTCCAAATGTTCCTCTTGGAATCTCCCAAGATCGGTCAGATTGGATGCAATCTTTAGGTTTACCCAAATTATTTTGAATGGCATTCAAGTCCTGGCTTGGACTGAGACATGAGCATTCAGAGACTTGTGTGCACTCTGGATCAGGTTTTCTCAGAAGACCTCTTTAAATGTTTTTGATTTCCTCCATATCCTGACCAATATCCATATCCTGACCAATATCCTGCCGCTGTGGAGCGTCCTCATAGCATGATGCTCCCACCACCATAGTTCCCCGTAGGGATGTTGATGAGCTTGTTTTTGTCAGACATTTGACATTTGGCATTAATCTTTTTCTTTATGGTCCCAGTTCTTAAGGCGGCTTATATGCCTATTTCAGTAGTGACCAATTGAATGTCAAGTACAAAAAAATAATGTGAGCAAATACAATAACTAATGTTTATTGTGTGTATATTTATGGCAACAAAAAAAACTGTTAAACTCAGAAGTACATCAAAACTATATTTTTACAGGTACGTTTACGGTATAAAGTCCAGCAATTTCCAGGATATGATTATTCATATTGCTAGAATGTCAATAAAGTGCAATCTAATTTCAATAGCTGCTACCTGAACTGGCTCACCAATATATTCATTACAAAAAAAAACAGGTCCCCTTCAAGGCCAATAAATGGAGCCTTTGCTTTCGATTTCTATGAATGTAACGATCTATAAGTGTGGCTCATTAACTACGTGCAACAAGCACAAAGACTATTGAGCCTTGACCTGCCAGATCGATCTTAGGAACACTCTCTTGGTGATCAATACACTTTCCACTTTTTCTCCCACCGGTTACCTCACCCTTTCGCCCATCTCTGAAACTGATAGTTAACTCTTAAAACAGTGCAGACAATTACTGAATCTCTAGAAAGGTGTAGAAGGCAATTACACTTCCATTGCCCAAGACCTTGTGAGCTCCCTGAGCATGGAACTTTCCAGATCGTGCCTCTCTGATTGGTAATGATGATTATGATTAGCACCATTATCTGGTCACCCGTCTGTACCTCTGAATGAGGAGGATATTAGGGGAGGTGACTGTGACTTCATAGAAAACATGCTAAATATAGCAGACTTTCTTTTAAATGGACATCAGGGCACATTCCCACAAAGCAAAGTCTTGTTTTTTCGTTGAAAATTTTAAAAAAATATTAACTTCTTAAGCAGTGAGTGGTTTGTACTCAAGCAAAAGTTGACCTTTATGCACAGGAGCTCAGGCCTTGGGTTAACCTTAACCCTAATGGTGGAAAAAAGAAAATTCAGATAATAAAGTTGGACCAGTCATTAGAAAAGAATCCAGCCCTATTCCGGGCTGGAATAGAGTTGCCTCGCTAAATGCAACATTTGCAATGAAGGACTTGGGTCCTTCAATCTGAATTCACATGGAAATACTCTCTGTGTCACAGGAACATAAACTTTAGCTTACGGCATGCATTTCAATTCACAGATGGAATAATAAGGGAACTAATAATTACGCTCATGAAGCACGAAAGGAAGTAGCTGTTATGTGTAGATCATCTCTGGCGGCTGGGAAACAAAAAGGAGGACTGAGATACACCTTCTATGAATAGATCTTACAACAACCCTAGTGAGATAAACCTTCTATGAATACATCTTACAACAACCCTAGTGAGATAAACCTTGTATGAATAGATCTTACAACAACCCTGGTGAGATACACCTTCTATGAATAGATCTTACAAGCCTACTGAGATACACCTATGAATGTAGATATTACAACAACCCTAGTGAGGAACCATCTGTGAATCCATATTTCAACAACCCTAGTGAGATACACCTTCTATGAATAGATCGTACAACAACCCTAGTGAGAAACCATCTATAAATAGATCTTTCAGCAATCATATTGAGAGAGACAAAGAATTAATAGATCTTCATGCGACTAACGAAGGAGAACAGATGCTAAAGCTACCCAAGGACGTGTGAACTTGTGCGGGAACCCAAAAAGCCCCCGCGGGCCAAGGCATTGGGTGAGCTAGAGGAAAGAGTGGACAGCCTCAGGTGTCAGGCTGACTTAAAATGAACCAAGTGGGTTAAGCAAACCCAGGTCTACAACTTCCAGAACATTCACCGCTGGTCACGGTGACAAAACCGTCGGTTCAATGAACTACGGATGTCCTCGACCTGCGTCCCGTCTCTGAGGTTAGACGTCACAGCGGGTGTCTTCGTTGAGAGCGCCCATGGTTGGGTTTCATGGCAGCAGAGGGGCTCTCTCATGGGAGTCGGCAGTGCCGTCTTGTGCCGTCAGCAACTGCTGTCGGCCGGAGTTAATGTTGCGTGATATTGCCGGCAGGCGCTGGGCAAAGCGCCAATAATAATAAAAACCACCGGCGGCAGTAGACAACACCGTTCCGGACCAAAGAAGAAGACAGGTGAGTTGGGGGGGAGGGGATGTTCAACAGGTTAAGTGTGGTGGCTAGGTGGGGCGGGTGTGAATAATTCACATTGTCATCATAGGGAATCACCATTCACACTTTAGGGGGCCCCTATTCTACACACACTGATAACGGTTGTTCGTCCAGTGTCATAGAGAGCATAGTAGAGAATTCTCCCGGGGCGACATACGCCGTCTTTCATTAGACAGCGCGATGAAAACAGACCAGAGCCGGGGCAGTGTAGCACCACGAGAGGTCCTAAGCTGGTTTTGCATCCCGGCGTCTCGCAGTCGTCGTCCCCCCCCCCCCCCCCCCCCCGGCCGGGCCAAGAAACCAGGCCGGGCCTAAGAGGAGAATTGGTCGGATAAGGAGCTGGGCTCAACCAGAGAGGTTAAGTGCCGCTGGCCCCTGTCAGCCAGGGTGACCAATGGGAAGGGACGAGGCGCACATCGGCACAGCTGGTTGGATCCCGCCGCTTACGGGGGATATTGATGAGGCGTCACGGCGATAGGAGCCCCGCTGTTCCTATGGATCACTGCGCTTAGCCACGCCGCGGGCTCCTGCTACGCAAGCTCCTCAACCTTCGTGTGGTTGTTTACAGGGAAAGAGAAAGGGCTTTTTATTCAAACGCTTACAGTGTTACATGGACTTTCTGTTGGATAGGAGGAGAAAGACGTCATTCACGTAAATTAAACGAGGCAAAACATTCCCCAACTGGCCCCCCAACTGGTCACACTTTTTATTGCAGCCTTCTGAGACTGAGATTATTTCCCCCCAAAAAATATTAGTTGAATCCTTTTTGTTTTTACCTTTCAGGAAGACCAGTGTTTTGTGTGTAGGGCTCTTATAAAACACAATGACAAAGGGTTAAAACCCCTTCTGTAAAACCAAGGCTAATAAACAGTGTCTACAGATACTATCTGCTCACAGGAGAGAAATAACCCTCGGCCTCATGTTATTTATTTCTGCCCGAAATGTTCGATTTCCATTCCATTAGAAAAAGGCTGCAAAGGTACACCAGCCACCTGACCTCTTGCAGTTTGGATCCAGAGTGAATCAGATCTACAGGAAATGGCACAAAGTGGGCTCTGACTCACGGCCAGGTTAGTTACAGGAGCATTAAAGCCCTTCCCACTGAACCGGAAGCTGGTCAGTCGGGAAAACAGTGTAAGACACTTCTGAAGTCAACGGGGTTGGGGCGTAATCACCTAACCGTCAATACCACAGAGGGTTCTGTGGACCCGTCTGAAACGCTGACGTGTGGGGGACACCGGGATCCTTTACGGGTTCAGGTTTAAGAAGATCTTAAGTGGTGCGTACCATTTCCTGACGCCATCACTACATCCCAAGGAGTTCAACGTCTACATTACCATGGCAACAGCGTTTTAATAATGAGGACATGAACGACAAAATCCTCTGCAATGTGGATCGGCTGGGTGAACGAGTGGTAGACATTCTGGCCGATGAGTCACCGTTTCACACTCTTCGTGTATAATGGATGTTTGTGTTTTTTCTTTTGTTTGCTAAGAGAGGAAAACTTTCAATATTTGTATTTTTACAGCCAGTACTGAAAGTAGAGACATTAAAGATGGCTATAAACAGACTACAGTTTCCTTGTTTATCACAATACATGATTGTTTCCAAGGTGGTGGAAATCCACACAATATTAGAATGGTCTTCGGTGAGCCCAGGAATATCAATGATCTGGGCTTTTAGCTCAAGCCCGTGCATACACTCTTCTCCATTTCGTCTCTTATCAGTTCCTTCTCAGGATGTATCAACACAAGCCGAACAAAAGGGGAAAGAAAATTGGACGAAATTGGAAAGATGCAATATGCGAAGTAACTTTAAGTCTGGTCGTCTGATATCGCTGTCACATGTGTATATATATTCAATAGAAATAGTTTTTGTTGGGAATATATAAATATATATATACAAAATATACACACATGTTCATGAAAGGGCTTTGTGTCTGAGGAGTGCACTAGGTGGCCACAGAGACATCTTATTATCCAGTCAGAATTGAATTACTTTCGATTCGTCAGTCTTGTTTGATATGTTCTCATGGCAACCCGGTGAAGCCAAAATGTGTTTGACACAGGATCTCTATCTTGCCCCCCCGTTGTCGATGTTCTCACATTCTTCATGCCCCAAAGCCATTGGACAAACATCGGTGGATCAGTCAACATGAACTATCCCAAACACCACATTATCCCAAACACCACATTATCCCAAACACTTCCATTTACCTTTGGATGAAATGGGAATGAAGTCAATGAAAAAAGCATGTATATCTCAGAGGGGCAACCTGTCAGACACACACAGCACATCAGTCTTACAAGGCACATCCCACCCCCCACCCACAACTCAAGCTTAGCCCCCTTTTCATTAGGAGAGACGGATCACCAGGGAGATTGAAGAGGCACAAATAATAATAACAGCACAACAAAGAATAAAATGCTAGAGATACAGAGCTAGATATTCAGATTGGTTCCCTGCATTTCTTATCACAGGCACACATTTCCAGTCTTTCTCTCGACCTCACCCCCTTCTAAACCCAAATTTGATGGAGATGGACACGTAGCCTGCCCGTATTCTCAAGCAGCTGACATAAAACCCTGCAGCAATTGGATTGGACACTCCAAGTCCCATCAGGTAGCTTGATGTCAGATGTGTTCATGGCCAGGCGTGAGTCTATCCAATCGACTGATGAGTGACTGATCTAGAAATAACCGTGCCTCATAAATAACGACCACATAGATCAGTCCATCACAGTTTACCCAGGAGAAATGGCAGTGTCCTCCCAAACACTGTCTGTGTGAACAGAATTAGAATAGAATAGACTACGTATCTATTTGTTGTGTTGCATATCTACTGTTGGTTTGTTTATTGCTTTTTTTGGTTGACATTTCATACTAAACAATTGCACTTAGATTAATGTAATTTATATTCGAAACATGTGGCAGTTAAGACAGATAGAAACAATGTATGTTCTGTCTCAGGCACAAGCAGTAGCATTGTCGATCAAAGACTGGGTAATGAGCAGCAGATCAGAGACGGTGGCCAAGCTTTCCGCTCTTTTCAGGCTTGCAAGCTACTAATAAAAAATGGATAGGGAAATAAGGAAATACAGAACATCAGTAACCAGAAGTTTAAATGAAATTCCAGAGCCTGCAAGGAGGAAGTCTGTTTTACTGTCCTGGAGCCAGACAGTTAATCACTATTGCTCCTGTAAATTAATCTGCATAGTAGCAGCGTCTGCTAAATATCTAAAGTATAAAATATAGCTAAATGTAAATTAGCCAGACTCAGTTGGGTTCCATCAGCCTCGTTTGTCTGAGAGCGGGACTGGTTTCCTCTCACTATAAAATATGATCTAGGCCCAAATCTGCATAACACAGTTTTTGCTTTCAATAATATTTTTTTTTAAAGACCTGGTTTAAAGACAGGAAATAGGTTTTTATTGGTTTACAGTTGGCCACTTGTAAAAGCAATCGTAGTAAGATGTCAACATCAACAGTAAGCTTGACACAAAACCCATTTATAATCCCTCTTCCCTCTACAGAACTGGCGTGTTCCTACCAGAAGGTAGGCCTGGCCTCAAGCTCAACAGTACACATAATCCCAGCAGTGGAGAACCCAATCAGGTTTGACGGACACAGCTGCAGAGCACAGCTAACGAGCCCGGACTGGGACTCTGAGGCAGTGGAACTGCCTAGACAGCAACCCATGCTACTGTGTCTGGCACATCAACAACCCCTGCAAAGGAACTAGAGCAAGGAAGACTGAATGGTTCCGCAGTGATCTTCTGATGCCAAGCTGCCTCAGTGATGGGGTTTAATGGGTGTATGTCCGTTAAGGGTTTGAAAATATCTGCTGAATACAACAGGTGTCTATTTAAATACACAAATCCCTTTTTTAATATCAAATACAAATATCTATCATATGTTAAATTTCATCTGTCCACGCTTAGGGGCCATTGTTTTTGTCCTTTATTAGAAGAAAGGCAGTGTGGGATCTACACTGTTCCCTCACTCTACTGTCTTCTTCCTACACTGTTCTCTCATTCTACTGTCCTCTACTTAGACTGTTCTCTCACTCTATTATAATCTTCCTACACTGACCTCTACCTACACTGCTCCCTCACTCTATTGTCCTCTACCTACACTGTTCCCCTCTCTACTATAATCTTCCTACACTGTTTTCTCACTCTACTGACCTCTTCCTACACCGTTCCCTCACTCTACTGTCATCTTCCTACACTGTTTCCTCACTCTACTGTCCTCTACCTACACTGTTCCCTCACTCTACTAAAATACTCCTACACTGTTCTCTCACTCTACTGACCTCTTCCTACACTGTTCTCTCACTCTACTGACCTCTTTCTACACTGTTCCCTCACTCTACTGTCCTCTACCTACACTGTTCCCTGACTCTACTATAATCTTCCTACACTGTTCTCTCACTCTACTGACCTCTTCCTACACTGTTCTCTCACTCTACTATAATCTTCCTACACTGTTCTCTCACTCTACTGACCTCTTCCTACACATTTTCCTGCCAGTCTCTATCATCTTCCTTTCGGTTTTCCTCCCATTCTTCCTCATATTCCGCTTCCTCTCCATCTTCCACCCAATCGTTCTCTTCCTGAAAATAGCCCAGAGAAAGTGCTTTCCCAAGTGACAGGTGGGGAGGCAAAAACAGAAGCAAAGCAGTTTGCACTCCTGTCAAGAAGATACACCGGTAAAAAGGTTGCTTCTGGGCTTCCCATGAGAGGGTGAGAAAAGAAATGTATGCATTAGTGTCTCAGTCTGTACGTGTGCTCATCAGCCTGTATGTGTATACATTAAACTAGGCCAAGGGGCGGAGAAATACATCAATATATCTGAAGGGAGACAAAAGCCCATAATAGAGAAATGAAAAGTACAGCAACACATAAAAAAAAAACACAAGGGAACTTTGAGGACGTTTAGACCGTGTAGAGTTGTAGCATTACAACAGTGTGCACTTTTCTTATCCAATGGTGGCTTTCTAATACATGTGTGAGCATGGGCCAAAAGGAAAACATTTACAGCAAAGATATTCAGATTATTTAAGAACGGAAACCCCCAATCTTTTCCTTCCGTTCTCACTGGTCCTCTGCCAACCCTGACACACCCCTCAATGAAACGGATAAAGGCAGCACACCTCGTGGAACAGCACAACCCCCCTTCCAATTCTAGGGTGACAGGAGGTTAGTAATGGGTTGACGGGGGGTTGGGTTAAAAAGGGGAGCAGTGTCTTACTTAAACAGCTGACCGAAAGCCAGGACTGGTTTTGAACAAGACTTCCAATTACCGGGCCTGTGTAGAACACATTCCATGGCGCGCGTACCAATGGAGTCGATGAACACGCATAATCAACTGTTAACAAGGTTTTGTTTATGGTTCGTGGGTTTTTTGCATTAGTCAACGCCAGCGTTGCCACGGAGAGCGGAGTCGGTCCACGGAGATGGCGGCCCGGGGTGAATTACTGTTATGTGGCCGTACTGCAGATGCAGCACGACGCGTGCCATCGGTTTCATGTCGTTGGTTTAGCTGCAGAGCTGAGTCGTTGGTGCATCGGTATGTTGGGTGGTGTGAGCTGTGTCGCCAACCATTTTACATTTCATTACTGTTCCAACGGCGGGGAATGTACTCTCCTGCAGCTCACCCAACTGACACACACACACACACAATTTGTTTATATTCAGACATATTCAGAATATAAGATGTGTCCACCTTGGCCTTGTCCCTGCCTTTCAGGATAATGACAGGTGGGAATGGGAGAATTAAAACAATATAACTATTTCTGACAGCAATCCATGTTCCCCTTTTGTTCAGACACTGCAGGTGTATCACAGCAGAGGGTTATGGTTTTAGTCTTGGGGCCATAAATTCTCCATTACAACAGGATAGTTGTTACGTTTTAATTTATTGGGGCTATATCATCAAGCTGTGAACTACTGTCAAGTTATAAAGGTAAAGTTATGGACTCATCACAACAAGAACACAACCACTCAGTGTTTGCAAGCTGCAAGTCAAAGATCTTCTGAACCCAATGCTATCTGAATAGATACATGACACAGTCAGCTCTAGGTTAGTACAATGCCACCTAACTTGATACATGACACAGTCAGCGCTAGACTAGTACAATGCCATGACTTACCAAACAGGGAAGACGCACATGCTTACACAGTGTACAGTGTGTACGGCCAGACTTTATGTCTGAGAAGACGTAGAAGTTTGAATACTGACCGGAGCACATGTAGTAGAGGAAAACCGTCACTGTGTAAGATCAAGCCAGGAGAGTGTTTCTTCTCAATACGGCACTGAGCGATTGAAGAGAAATATGGTGCTTAATGGGACATATGGATAATAAACCTGCGCTTGTTATGACAAATAGTATATAAATAGCATCTATCATAACAAAACCTTCATGCCTCCTTCATACTTGTTTGTGTCATGGATTGGGAGCTTAAAGTGTGTCAAAAATGGGAAAGAATGTGCACCAAACGTGAAGCGAATTTCAGGAATGTTGAATGCACATTTTTGTTAAATTGAAAGGAGAACAGTAAAGGTAATTTGGAGAATACCCCCTCATTCTTACAAAAGCTAATTAAGGGAGGTCTCATTCAACGGGATGCATTGTGATTGTTTTCATCATGTCCTGTCTATTGACTGCATTATGAGAGACCAATTCTGTGTCCTGATCAAGGTTGTTTGATATTCTGTTAATCAACAATCCTGAACAACCGTAAGACATGAATGGCTTCTAACCCTAGGCTACATTGATTGAAATGAGCAAGGCTGTAGTCTGAATATACTGTTTTGTATAGTTTGTCATTATTTTCCTGGACGTCAAGAGATACAAAAGTTTTGTTTTGGGTGCAACTAATTAAATAAAAGTAAATGCAGGAGTGCCAGTTTCGTTTTTTTCCATTGTTGAATAAAACAAAGGATGATGGCCATAGAATGTGGCACCAGTACTCCTCAGTTTTCACACTTTTTAAAACAAAGTTTCTATACTCCTTTTGGCCAGGAGTACAGAAAGCCCACCATATGCTTAAGGCTTACAGAACCCCATCCTAGAGTTAGTGTATCTATTGTGTTTGACCATCATATTACTTCCAAGAATTATTATTGTCTTTTTTTACTTCTGCTGATTTGAATGTAGGTATTTTACAAGATACTGTACATTACGATCTGCAAACATTCTACATTATGTGTGTGTGTGCTCGAGGACGTTCCTAAATATGCTTGCAGCACAAGCATGTTTGCGCACTTTTAAAAGGAACACCTGCACTAGAAATCACTAGAACTAAACAAGGCAACATAAGAGTGTCCCAGAAGTCAATGTTGCGTTGGCAAGGGTGATTTTTATATAGCTGCGTGCGAGTACATTAATGCGGGAACACAGAGTGATTCAACTCTGCCTGGATGATGCAATGTTTACATCTAGGCCTTGTTTACTCTCCACGGAAACGAGTACAGGCATCGGCCGGTCCACACTCACGGTGTATTTGAGCGACGTGATGAGGGGTCATCGCGCGGTTACACTCCATCAAAATGAGGGAAACGGAGAAAAACAACATTTCACTACACCCGTGTGACGTGTGCCGCACCGCCCGGCAACACAATTTCCGCCTGCACAACCAACAACACCCACACAACCAGCCTACGTTCAAGCCTCGTGTCTGTGCCGCTAGCCGATGAGTTTCTGTGAAGACCCATGGGTGAGGCAAACGGGCGGGCACCACCCATGGGGATGGGGGGGCATCGCTAACAGGGATTTACGCGGTGTCATTGTGCCCTGGTGAGTCCCTCAGACGCCTGCAAAGCCATCTGATGCTTGTACATGCATTGATCCCTGTGGGTTGAAAAAACAAGCGGAATCCCGCAGGTCCAGCAACGTTTGGCACAAACCAGCTCAGTGCCGCCTTGGTTGGATGAATTGTGAGGTGTGGTACCTTTGAGAACAATTGTGGTTGTTTTCACCTCTAGTGTGCGTTTAATGCATGACAGGACGCGCTTCAGAGGGACACGCATTCTGATCTTCAACTCGCTTGTAACCCGCAGTGAACTTGCTGTGTAGATACAATTGAACATGCCAAAATGTAACTGTTCATGTGTATTTAAAGGAGCCAAAGACAATATTTATTCAGTGCATGTCTTTAACCTTATCTTAGAGGCCCATTAAGAGGATGAGCTTTCCTTGAAATCCAATCCCGCCCACGATTCATTGTTTGGTTGGTGGCCCAGTCCAAATATAGTTCCGCTGCTTCCATCATAATTGGGGGGTTTATTGATTGCCGGGGCGACCGCTGCGCCCGGGGTGACCTTTTGCTTGGGAATAATTGCTCAATTACAGGGTTTACATAGGCACCTGCCGGGTATTACAGACACCATTACCAGCCAATCAGAATTCGACAGGAGGCCTGTGAAGCCACAATGCAGTAGGCCCATTGGCCGTTGCTAAAGGAAGGCGCTGGCTAAAGCCAGGGTTTTGGTGAATGCATTCATTGCCATATGTAAAATGTGCCGAAGGACTCATGGGAACATGCCTATTTCTTTTTAAACTCTTTGCCATGCAGAAGTCACAAAGAAATATGGATAACTTTAACAGGATTAACCGACCAGGTGGTTACAGCTCTGATCTGCTGACGTAGCGTTGATGAATCACCATGCCAACGTCTTCTGTTATAAACACGGTCAGTACCTGCGGTATCTCTACTTATGTAAGGTAGTTATGATCTATGAGCAGGTAAAGCCTGTGGGAGCCGTGTTACCAGACCGCGAGACCCGTGGCGTTGACACTGTCGGCTACGATATTGCACGACGTGTGCCGAGGGGGAAAACAAAGTTACCCAACAATGTTATTGGTTTAAAGTCCCGAAATGCTATTGTGCCGTTTCCACAGAACATTACCACTATTGTAGTGCTGTTCATGGCAGAGTGAGTGTTCACTTCTATAAACGGTGCTTCTTTGTTTGTCCTAGAAAATGCACTTAATGCACTGTATTGAGGCACAGACCCAATCATACAAAGGGGTACTTGGAATCACAACAGCAGTTGCAAACACTGCTCTCCTCGGTTAATTCTGTAAAGCTGCAGTATCATACCTCTGGTGAGATGAAAACCCAGAATCTTTACTCAAACCCTACATGTACGCAATAACACACTGACACTGAAATAAACCATACAGAGAACAGCTCTTTCGCCCTGTAAAAATAATGCACGTTCAAACCCAAGTTCAAACCCCAGAGTGATCCGTACATAGTGTGTGGGCTTGACAGTCAGAGCTACGAACCAAACGCGTGTCAAACGTTTGTCCCTGTACAGTGTTGACATACATGCACTATATGTTTGTTCCAAGCGTCTAACCAATGCTGTGCAAATGAAGGAGTCATGACACGGTCTGTGGTGAAGGAGCGCCAGCCACAGACCATCTGACGCGGTCTGTGGTGAAGGAGCGCCAGCCACAGACCATCTGACGCGGTCTGTGGTGAAGGAGCGCCAGCCACAGACCATCTGACGCGGTCTGTGGTGAAGGAGCGCCAGCCACAGACCATCTGACGCGGTCTGTGGTGAAGGAGCGCCAGCCACAGACCATCTTGAGCGCTCTTAGTTTGTGACACTCTTTAGTTCCATGTGAAAAAACTAATTCTGCATGTACCTCTAGAGGGAGCACCATCTACCACCTGTGGTACCGTTATCATAGATTGTCAAGTGGTCTAGTGGACAGCCTTTCCAGTTGAGGAAGCGACATTTCTGAAATGAAATTTCTAGTTCTCTACAAAACTGAAAAAAATATCTAGGTATATTTAGGTGCTCAAAGAAAAACAAAGAAATCCCAATCACTTTCAGCAATAATAATATCGGCCAATTAAAACACTGACCGGTCCTTCGTTAATTATTTGAAAACACCTAGGGATACAAATTCCTCCAATCTAAACCTATTTTGTAACATTTTTCCAAACCATTGGGGCAGAGTACATTGGGGCAGAGTACATTGGGGCAGAGTACATCGGGGCAGAGAAAGACAGATAAAGTACTGTGAATGAAGAGAGTGCACTTCCACATATTTTGCAGAATAAAAACGCCTGAGTAACAAGGTAGAAAACCCAGAATGGCTTTGTAAATAAACGTATAAAACCGAGCCTGCAGGTTACTAGGGAAGGCCAGCCAACCCCAGCATATGAAGTGCAGTGCGGTGTAAGTGCTTTGCCGTTTCAAAATAGATCTCAATGCTCCGTGGTAAAGGGTGTCAATTGATTTCAAACGCTGAGCAGAAGCATTAATATATAAAACAATGCCATTATCCAGTACAGGCATTGAAGTAGCTGATACAGGCCTTCTTCAACTTCAAAAGAGGAACAAGCTTATTCCTAAAATAAAATCCAGCTTCAGTTTGTTTGACAAGTTGTTGAATATGGAATTGAAAAGAGAGGTCATTGTCGACTAAAATCAAATATATTATAAATATAGATATAAGTTACGGCCTTTCAACTTGTCAAGTAGTAATTAGAGGAAGGTCTAAATAATTTCACGATTGGTTTGGTTTTGTTCACAACAGCAAAAAAATGCTTTTTTAAGGTTGTCAGCTTAAAAAGGAAGTTGGTCATTTTGCAAATATTTGTCTAGAATATTGAATAAGAGGGGCTCAAGTACAGAGCCCTGAGTGCTTAACATAAAAACAGACAATTTATCAGATGTAAGTTCGTCAAATGGAGTGCACTGGGTTCCATCAGACAGATAGGTAGCAACCATTCAATACAATGCTCAGAAAGACCTATGCTTGACAACTTCTGCATCAGTATTGCTTGGTCAACTGTATCAAAAGCCTGAGATCGGTAAAAAGTAAAGACACTGTGATGTTTTTATTTTATCCAGAGCAATAGTGAGATTACTTAAAACCTTCATGGCCACTACAATTTGTTTCCTTTTAAAGCCCAAATTCACATGGGTAAAATAAAATGTGTGCATAAAAAACCGCTATTGCTGTTTACTAACAAGGGTTTCGAGTATTTAAGCCGGGCTTGACAAACCAGACTGGCCTGTAACTGTTGAAAAGTGATTGTTTGCACTCTTAGGAAAGCTGTTGGCGGAGGGAAGCAACTTTTTTACATCCCACTTTAACAAAATGTTTAGTTTTCCTATTTCTGGATTTATGGCCTGGCTACAGTGGCCACCACCAGATGGGCCCATGAGTCAAAGGTCAGAGAAAGAATCTTCTGAAGCACATCCCACAAAGCCGTTTCCGGTTCTTATCAAACTGCTCACTGGATCGTGAAAGAGGCCGGAACCGATGCACTCTGAGGAGCAAAACCGTCCCACCACAAGAGTCGGTAAGGGGTTGTGGCGAGGGAAACGCTCCCACACACCCAGGCAGGGAAAACGCCCCGCCTCTGGCCAGACTCCTAAGCACGGCTGATATGCACCTGGAAGCCCGCCAAGAAAAACTATTTCCTAAAGTTTAAACCCCAATCTGTTAGCCAATAAGGTGCGAGTAGGTGGTGGAATCGTCCACTGAAATGCTGTTCAGGATGAATCGTTTTGACTCAGAGCCGTGCGGAGGGAGTCAGCGAATTGTCGAGTAAGAGCAGAGATGTCAAGCTACTGATGGGACACGACGAAAGCAAAAAATGGGTGGATGTATATGAATATCCTGCCGGAATCTAAGTCAGATTGTCGGATCAATGTGTGGCTAAACTGATGTCTCTGATAGCTGACCAGCGAGTCAGGCATGGCAGACTGATGAGTAGGAGGGTGCACACTTGGGTGTAGACATTATGCTCAACCTGCACAACATCGTCAAACGATTCACGCCATGAACCCCACCCTTCAACCGGGATGTTATATCTCAAAAATCTGTGACACAAACAGGTACACACAAACACACGTTCGTGCTAAAAATAAGACGTCTCACTTGTCTGAGATTCTACTCCATACTTAGAGCCACGATTTGATTCCTTGTTAAACCTGGCACGTCTGAAGACGGGGACATTGCCCTAGTTCAATAAGAATCATGTCCTAATAGGGTTTAGGCAGCGATGCCTACCATCAGGGCCCGGAACACCGGTTCTCAATCAAAAACAATGCAATGGATTTACTGCTCACGTTCTCCCATCTGCTATTGACAGGATCATATCAGCGGGGTGCCAGAACCTCACAGCTGGTCATTTTCTCTCATCCAAGAGTGGGGCTTCTTCAATTCATCCAAAGCCTCCCATAATTTCACACCCAGCTGAGATAGCGGCCTAGGTTGAATTTGCTGCTATTGAAAGGAGGGTGTTCAGGTGAAGACAAAACACCTACCAATCTTCTCCACCTCTTGTACTGCCGGGGATTCTAGCGTCAAATGTTTGTAAGAAAACCTACTGCCCAGATCAGGACGCACTTTAACTGCTCTTGAGTAAATCCACAGGGATACACATTTTATGCCTTCAATGTACTTTTTCATAATAAAATATGGAAAAAGTAGCTTTCCACTGACAGGTGAAGATTGTGGGTTTCCCCAATAATTTCAAACAGGTGCACATAAAGGGTAGAAAGACATGTTAAGGCAGAGCTGCAATTCACACGTGACCCCTTTCACGAGGGGCTGTACTTCTCTATTCTGTTTCCTCCACATTCCTAGCCTTGCACACTCTTAAGATATACATGAACAGAGCAACAGAGCTCTCATTATATATTTAAGGCAGGAAAGTAGGTTGAAACGAACAAGGTGTAAAAACAAATCCAAGAAATGTGAGCGTAACTTAAGAAAGCAATTAGCATCCAGGCATGTGGAGCCATTTCCCCTGTTTTCTATATAGTACTACATTTCCATATCTGTTCTACGGCGACTAAATCAAAAGACCCAATCAAGCTTTTCACAGCGTTTGATGCTGGAACAATGGTAAATGTTCATTTGCTGCAATGAGCGGTACATTAGCTGAACAGCTGATTATAATTTGAGATGCCAGCTAACGAGGTCCCTGGCAAAAAAAAGCAAGAAGCCTCAATTAAATGCCATTGGCATTTATTTTCTCTTCTGCGTGTGTGTGTGTGTGTGTGTGCAAAACACCATACTGTGAGCTACATCATCTCCATAGAAACCACGCTACTTGGGGGTTCGAAGCGAACCCTGACAATGTTATCATGAAAGTCAACGTGCTTGCAAACAAAATGGCTACCAATAGTTTGACAAAAAAGTTTTCAAGGATTCTTATTGAGGGATCAGGTCCTTATTGTAAAAGGCTGTTGTCGTAAAAGAGCATTTATTCAATGGTTTACCTAAATAATGGTTACATAAAGTAAAATAAGAAACATATATCGGTGATTGATTGATATTAACAAATGTGACCTTAAAATGTCACTTCAACACGTAGATGTCAGAAAATATCTCCTGACATGTCCCAAAACAAACTAACTATGTATGGGTCTAGCTTTATTACTTAAATGTCATAATAAACTTCCAAGGTGTGTTAATTTAGCCAAATTAACATTTGGTTAGCAATGTAACATAACTCATAACTTTGTGCTTAATAAGTTAGTATATTGTCTGCAAAGATAAACAAATAAATTTTTCTCATAAATCTAGACAAAACAATAATTTGTAACAATCAGATCTGTCATTGTCCTACATTAGTACTTAATTAACCTTGTGCTGTTTTTTCTCTCTCAGAAGTAATCTGTTATATTTTATGCACTAGACAGACAGAGGCTTTGAAATACAACCAAGAACAGCGAAATATGTGTAGGCTCCAGCAGGACGATTTATCCTGCATTTTTGTTGTTAAAATGCAAGTTTACAATAATTCTCTTTTAAAATATAATTTTGATTATTACATTAGGCTTTATAACATTGTATTGTGCTTCTTCTCTGCCTAAAATCAAACTTGTTTTCCCATGGTTCTTCAAAATGCTGGTGTTGCCCCTTTAAAGTTACTAGTGTTCACATGTATCTAATGTAACTGTTAGTGGCTATATATAAAGCATCTGCTGTAGTACCATTCCAACCTGCAGAGAGACGGGAAGGGTTTGGGTGTTGCATGGTTTTGAGGTGGCTTGATTGGGTGAACATGTTTTCTATTATACAACTGCTTAAAACAATTAAGTGAACACTTAAATCACACATGATGATGGAAATTATTACAGACCAATATCACAGTAAGTACATCGAGTAATTTGTTGAAAACTAAATGACGTGACAACAGTCAATTGACCCAAATCATGTATGCGCTCCCAACAACGTCTGGGCATGTTTCTGATGAGACGGTCTGTGGCGTTACTTGGCGGTGTCGGATGCACAGATACATGACGTCCCAGAGGTTCTCAATTAGATTCAGGTCTGGGGAACGTGAGAACCAGTCAATAGCACAAACGCCTCTCTGTCTTCCAGGAACTACCTACACACTCTGGCCACACGAGCCACGGCCTTGTCCTGGGCCGAGAGTAACCAGCGTAAGGTCCGACAATGGGTCTGAGGATGTCACTTTAATGTGCTCTAAAACAGGATTGATTCACAATCGTGTATGCTTGGCATGTAGCATCCTGTTGTCAGGAAGTCATACATTTAGCAATAAAACAAACTTCTAAAAGCATGAAAGACTACAACTAGAAATTCTAAAGCATTAAAGGAAGTAAATTGCTGGGGAAAAAAAGTCCAATGCACAATTAGGGTCACATGTAGCTCAGTTAGTTGAGCATAGCACACAATGTCAGTCATGTGGGTTCAATTCCCACAGGAGCCAGCACAATGAATAGGAAAATGGATGCACTCACAACGGAAGGCCGCCCTGGAAAATGCTTAAACGGAAATGTACTGCTGGAGAAAGCTTAAGAAGGGCATCGGTGACACAGTTTTGAAGCATTTAAACATCAATAATAAATGCAGTCTTGAATTATACCCAACAATTTAGCCACAGTGTAATTAAGATTGTGGGATCCTGAAATAGCTTTTAGTTGATGTTCCTTTTAGTGCCCATCCAATTACTTCCCACCTCTTCTATCCCACTATCCTATGCAGACAGAATTGTGATTAATTCAATTACTGCATGCAATTAAATGTAATTAATACCACGGACCGTGTTTGGGTACTCCTTTAGAACCTGTATCCAGTTTTAATGTGGAAATTTTTTTCTCCTGGGAAATTGTGACCGAACTGCAGCGACCTTGTTCATAGAAATTATCTTTCCAAAGAAGTGTTTTATTTTTTTATGGATATCACAGTAAAAACAACATGAATATTCAACAGACCTCACCGGGCTAAGCGTGGTTCCTACAGGTTTGGATTTTGTAGCCCTGCCACATGGAACAGCAATTCTACTTCAGCGTCGGTTATTCCAGTTAATCATGTAATTCTAGGTGAATAAGTCGGACCATGTTTGAATAAAAAACAACTGTATCGCAGTGAATCCCATTCACAAAATCTCCCTAAGAAAGTTTAATTGGCTTTACCACACTGTCCACCCTGCCAATAGTCTTATTTCGAAACATAAATTTCTCAGGTGTCTTCCTATCTTCGTCTGTATCACTGTTCAACGTGTAGAACCACAAATATAGTAATGCTGTCTTAAACAGAAATGGACAAGTTCACACTGAACTTAGACCAAGACTTAGATCTTCCACCACTGGGCTCCAACCCCCAATTCAAACATGTTATTAATAAGGCATGTACAAAGCCCACACTTAAAGTGTAATTATCACTTAGTAAATGTTTTATCTTAATTGATCTAAATGAAACATATTTAAAATGTAACACATGATTAACACAATTTAAGAAGTGTAGTTATTTGACTAGGTTGGATATGACATTATGTTAGGGATGCGCCCATAGTAAAACAATTGGCCTATAGTTAATGTTACCAATAGCCAATGTTAATGTAACATGATCCCGCAATGTTGATACCAGATGTTTTCCCATTTCTGTACCTGTGTACCCTAGCATAAACAAATAAAAATTGCTTCTGACACCGCTTCGAATTTAGACAAATACAAACTCAATAATTCTTACAAAACCTTTCAAAAACAAATGTATATGTAAAAAAAGATGTAAACGTCTAATACCAATTGTTGGCCGAATAAATGGTGCATCCTCTGTTCAGACCCCACTCAATGGCCACGAATCTTAGATCTATGTGATGATGTAAAATACAGATGGAATATCATGATGATATAATATATATATATATATACAGTGCATTGTATTTTAAAGTATTGCATATTATACCACTGTGGTAGTGGTAAGAGAACCACAGGTTCTTTCGGTATTCATCCCACCCTGCTACCTGTCTTTGTCTCTTTCTGTCTTTGTCTCTTTCAGTCTGTGTCTCTTTTTCAGCTGGAGCTCTGGCTACAGTCAACTTGCAAAGCCCAATACAACATTGTTTCAACTGGCTGTTTTTCTGCAATGATGGGCTCGGGAAAGCAATTATGCGAGGGAATAGTGTTCAGGTAGCCCATTTTATTATTTGGAGATAAGCTTTCAAAAGCTTATATAGAAGAACTGCCATAAAGGAATTGAAAAGCTTTATCTGAATGTTGTCATTTGCTATCTCAACGGATACAAAACACTGTTGACTTTCTTTGAGGTGACAAACCATTTCTTTTCTGAAGCTCTGCAGTTCTGGAGGGAAGTTGAGATAATTACTAGCCTACTAACAGAAAATCCTAAATTCACTATACAACAAATAAATTAAACATTCACTTGAACACTATTGACAAAAAAGGTAAACAATTTTAAGAAAGTAAAAAGCTTTTCCTTTCCAGTCATTTATTTATCCAAAAATACTGTTGATGTTATGTCCACTCTGCTTCAGCAGTGTCTTGTTTAAGGGCTTTCTTGGATGTACTGGTCACCTCAAATACTCTCACAGCCTTTTGATACTGTATGATTGGGAGCGAGGCTTTGCCTCTATTGTCTTTCATTTTGAGCCATTCTATTATGTCTTCGCTTGCTCTTTGAATTATTGCCTGGTTGGAAGTTAAATGTTCGGTTTCCGCCTCAAATTCTTCCAACAGATATTTTCCCCTGGTGTAATGTTAAATTCATTGTGGACTTCAAGATGGCAGTTTGGCCCTGAAGCAGCAGAAATCCCCCCGACGACCCGGCCATCTACAGCCTTTACCGTTAGTAAAGGTGTTGTCTAGCAAAGTTGTCATATATCATTTTTTGGTTTTTGAGAGCGGAGTCGCATTCCTCTCTTAAGTCTAGTGTTGTGGCAAAAGATCCAGTATATCCCTGGATGTTCCACTTGGGTTCTTAAGAGACTTAATGATCATCATTGGGTCAGCTCTTGAATTTGGTAGGACTATTTGTCCTATGTGGATTGTCAGTGGTCTGGTATTTTTAACATTTTGAGATGATGTGTCGGAGAGAGAAATCACATCCTGCAACCTACAAACCCTACAAACGGACAACAATTTGTTTAACTTGGTTACTTTTAGCTATTCATGGGGTTAGGATTCAGCAAAGATCAATGTGTGTAAATATGAAGGGAAAAACAAACGATCAATGCGCCTTTTCACACGACCATAAGCTATTACTATATTCACCATTATAGTCAATACGATCACAACTGGCACAATACTCAAAGGGTATGATCTCCAATCGACTTTGGGCATCATACTGACCCGCTCACTGAAACAGGAAGGCTGTGTTAATAACGTTGGAACGGGAAAAGCACAGTGTCTGACTCACATCTGCTTGCACAATTACCTGCTTATCTGAAGTGACTAGCATTCTACCGGTAGCCCCGTTCGTCAGTGTCGCCGCTACGCTATGAAGGCGACAGCGGGAACCCTGGGGGCCGGTGGCTAACCTCAAAACGCTCAGCGGTCCAATTAGAGGTCTGGTGGAACATGGCGGCCCCTCCCACCCGCCCCCTCTGCCGTAGCGCCAAGCGTTAGTTGCGGGAGGTCGATAAGCCCAGACAAAACCATCCGTACCGAGAATAGGTCTGTCAGGCATAGATAAGCAGACTCCTTTTTACGAAAGCCACATACGCTCATAGACACGCCGAGACATGAAACGCACGCAACTGTAGATGTGTGATTTAGGCAGCACTAACTAGTGTGAGAAAGTTTACAGCTGAAACTTTTAGTTTCTCCAACTTGGCCGTTTGAAAAATGGGCAACCTTTAAAAACTTCAGGGTACTAAATTATACAGAAGCGAATCGACAGATTGTGGTTGTAATATCGTTTCGCCCTCCACGTATTTTAACTTTTAGAGCCATTAGTAAAACGAAACATGTTGTATCCTCACACAAGGGATCTCAACATGTACACCGGCCTTTGAAATAGAAAGAAGAAAATCTGTAATGCTAGATTGATTTTTCCCAATGAAATGAACTACCCCCATGACGTTACATGCTTTGAAGGGTTATATAAAGTGAATTATGTTCAATAGGTCCAATATGCACACAATACCAACTCTGCAGCATATAGTCGAGAGACACAATTACAACATAACAAAGGAACAAGGGAAAACAACTTCTTCAGACCTGACAGGAGATGCTGACCTTTCTTCACTGAGGCAGTTTAACACCAACCCTGTATCACTCCAGAGATGCTGTACTGCAACATGATGCCGGAGAGATGGAAAACACTGAGAACATTCCAACTCAACCATGCACATCAACCCCCAATACACACACACACACCCACGCAGCCTATAACACCCATTAGGACCGCTTTCTGTTACGTTCAGTTCGTCCAAAAGGAACCAAAAAGGCAAACGACCAAAAGACCCGACACATTTCATATTAATCCACATTTAAATGCCCCTCGAAGCGACAGAGCTACTGCCGTCCCCAGGTGTTTACATGACGACAACAGGCATGATGCACTGCTGTGACGGCGCCATTCCAATCGACCGTCCGATCTATACTACACGCCCCTACGTCACGTCTCGATTGTTCCTGGTTGCCCTTCCGATGAGCTACGGCACAAACACCGGTGTGGCACATAAAGGAACCGATTCTCCCCGAAGATCCATCACCCCCTTTCCTTTTATCGCCCCGGGAGCATTTGGTACCGAGGAGTATTTACTTATTCCAGGTGACTTGTCGCATCCTTTCCTCGTTCTTTTGCCAACACGCTCACTTCAGTTGGGCTGCTCACCGACCCCATAAAACAATCTGGTCCAATGAAGACGCACAATGAGAGACTAAAGACAAGGATACCCAATTATGCAGCTCTGTGCCATAGTATAGAAGGTGAATACATTATTATCCTTTTTACGGTACTGCATTACAACAAATACAAAAACAAGGAAGGTTTGCCAGTTAATGAACATATTAAGTAATTGAATTAACCACAAAGTTTTAAAGCACTATGGGATTAGACATATCCAAGAGGATTCATTGATACTCGCATCTTAAAAAGAAATAAAGACAAGTATTATTCAAGACAAAACAGCACAGTATCTAGTATAAAACAGACACTTCATAAACTAGTATTTGGCAAAATCTACATTAAGACAAGTATAGAACAGAGACATACTCAACTAGTATTAGGTAAAGCCTACAATAAAACTAGTATAGAATAGAGTCTTAATAAACGAGTAAAGACTAAACAGAGACTAGTAGTAAATAGAAACAAGCTTATCCTCACAGATTTAAATTTCAGAGCCACAAATCTAGAGGCCCAAATCCAGAGAACCCAAATCTAGAGGCCCAAATCCAGAGCTCTAATTCTAGAGGCCCAAATCCAGAGCCCTAAATCTAAAGGCCCAAATCTCGAGCCCCAATTCTAGAGGCCCAAATCACCTGGACCTGTCAAACAGATGTTAAACCACTGTCCTGCTGCAGCATTTTGCCAATTAGAGGCAGAGAATGCAGATGTGGCCGACTCATGCCCACTATGACATGTTCAAGGAAATACCTAGGAGGACATTCATCCAACACAAATATACGGGCCAATTAAAACTGTAAACCCATGTTTCCATCTAAAGTTTTGGTCCTATTATAGTTGTCTCTTTAATAAGATCAGAAATATAGAGAAATATGTTGGAAGGAAACAGGTAGTAGATCTGAATGTTGACAGAACAATTTGGTCATCTGACACTGAGTACTTTTTGCGTCTGCAAAATGTATTATGACAGGGAATGTGGAAAAAGAATCTCTTTGGAAAATATTAGTAGAACGAACATTAATATCGACCATTATATAAATGTTTTAAAAACCCAAGATGACAATAGTCAGGCAATGTGTTGGCATCCACCATGGC
The DNA here is from genome assembly GCA_016801125.1 of Novumbra hubbsi. NCBI lineage: Eukaryota > Metazoa > Chordata > Actinopteri > Esociformes > Umbridae > Novumbra > Novumbra hubbsi. The sequence continues at coordinate 41,358 of JACXGK010001024.1, forward strand.
TCAGCATGCTTCGTTGGCTCAATCAATGCGGCTTAGGTTTTGGGTCGGGAGGTTCAGGGTTCGAGCCACGCTCCGTGCCATTTCCATTACACCGGTGTCAAAAAAGATTGGACCTCTCTCATCCAACGAACGTGCGTGTGCATGCTCTATGAGAATGTTCCTGTGATACAAAAACCCTTCGGCCAGAGCGAGTGTGCGCTTCTACGACGAGGGAGTGACTACCCTGGACTGTAAGTGTGGACGTGGAATCCGAGCATGGGCGTGCTGTGGCGGGGGGTGGTCGATGTTTCCTGGCAGGACATGGAGAGCGTGAGCCTCCATCCCCGCCTGTTTCATTACAATATACCTGGAACGTCACACGGCGGTCACAAGGAGCACAGCGCTCCCGTCTCTAATAGACATAGAGACAATACCGCTGTTTGTCATAACAATATGGCTGTCTATTTGCACTGCGTTAGTGGGCTCTGGGGTAGAGTGCAGATGGAACGGGCACATTGGCTAGTTTGTGCAACAGCGTGTGGCAGAACTATTGACAGACTTGAAAATGGAAACCTGTTGAACGTCTGATTTTCATGCAGCACGTGACAACTTAAGTGATATAATGGCTTTTGTGTACACGCATAGCTTTCCATAGACCTTAGGTGTGCTTGCTGGAAAAAATGATGGGAAAATGAACAAGGATTGGATGAAAATCTAGCTACTACTTGATAACCAGACAGATCCTTTGTAAGCTGATCATTTGGTTCCTGTGTCTTTTGAAGCATGTCTTACTAGATTTTAATGCGCCGTTCAACCAGGATGTGTTTACCAGTATCTTGACACGTTGAAAGGAGTGAAATCTCTGGCCTTCTATACAGACCTCACAGGCGTCCAAGCCTCCACAAAGAGTCACTTGAGGGCAAATTGTCAAGGCAGCCATTTTGACAAACGTTTCTCAAATTGCACCTCCCTCCACGGGACCTTGTACAAAACATGTTTTTTTCACTATCTGTGAAGTTATTTAACTGGGTTAAGTGATGAAGCTGCGGGTTGTCAAATGTTTTTGTGTTAATCCCAATTCATGCAAGCAAACAAAAAAAAACATTTTCACGCCACAGTGTGTTTATGTACGCATGAAAGTAAAGTCACTGCTTTAGTCAACATCGACTTAAGCAGCCATCGTCAGTGGAGTAGCGTCCTCTCACAGGGCCCGGTGCATTCAGTGTTATAATCTTTCTTCTGGGAAACAATGCAGTGGGTTTAAAAAAGGCATGCCTTCTTTAATGAGTTATTTATGCTAATGTGTTTATCAAATAAGCCCAACACACACACATACGCCGACTCCACTTCCAGAGCTGTCCACCAGCCGACCACCAACGCCGGTTCCGCCCACTTCCAGAGCTGTCCACCAGCCGACCACCAACGCCGGTTCCAACCACTTCCAGACCTGTCCACCAGCCGACCACCAACGCCGGTTCCGCCCACTTCCAGGGCTGTCCACCAGCCGACCACCAACGCCGGATTCCGCCCACTTCCAGAGCTGTCCACCAGCCGACCACCAACGCCGGTTCCGCCCACTTCCAGGGCTGTCCACCAGCCGACCACCAACGCCGGTTCCGCCAACTTCCAGGGCTGTCCACCAGCCCGCCACACACCCTTAACATGAGTCTGTTTCGGTGCCGTGGAGTGGAGGTCCTTGCTCGGTGACAGATGATGCTGGCCCAGTTACGGCACCGCTGTTAGACGCCTCTGGCCTCTCTCTGCCCGGCCCACGGGCACCTCGGCGAAGCAATAAATCAGAGAGCAAGGCCACACTGTCGCAGATAATTGAATCCGTCATGACAGTGTGTGTGTGTGTGTGTGACCTAGGTCTGACAACGAATGTCCCCACAAGGATAGAAAAAGCATATGTGTGTGTGCGTGTGTGGCTGTGGAGGTCGCTCACTGGACTCGAACCAGCAACACTACAAACATTAAGTTAGCACTTACAAAGCAGCACTACTCGTCAGCCAGGAAACTACTGCTTCTAGCCAGAACGACTCACAATACTTCCAGACTGTTGTACTTGGCTATTTCAGCACCAAGCAGCTGTCCACACAGTGTCTCCTTATTTATTTGTTTTAAGGTGAACGCATTTTTTGTTCACCTTTTGTGATTGAGAGTCATACCTAATTTCCTTCCACAAAGAGGACACATTATAAATGAATGACAAAAACCAAGGAGCATCCAATGGAACATGCAGGTAATAGCATTACACCCCGAAAGTATAACCATTACAGCATTAAAGCTATACAACATCATAGGGGTTTAACATGACAACAATCTCTGACACACTTGTATAATACTTGCGTGGTGTATGAGTCTGCCTTGGGAATTTACCCAGACTGTATGCAAGTGTGTGGTTTTCATGACACAAGTGGGCATTCCTCAAATGCGCAAGTCTGTGTCAAACGCGTGGGTATAATACGTGCGTACACCTTTGACAGGTGTGTGTTCAGGGAACGCTGCGTCTTTCCCCGCCTCTCTAGCCTAGGAATGATTGACATTTAGAAGCTCCACTGGGGAAACAGCGAGACTCTCAAAAGGTGGACACGCCGAGTCCCTTCAACAGTCTCTGTCCTCATTAAAGCTGCAGAGGTGCCAGACAAACGTGGATGCTGCCCAAAGCGCTTGCTTGATCCAGGCACTGCTTTAATCAAATAGTATAATTCCCTAGGCCTATATAACCAAATAACCAAATGGCGTTTCCTGATCTTCACATTGCAACAGATCCCCGACGAGCTTGGCAGCACTATAATATCAGCCAGAAGAGCTGGTTGAGATGTCCATTTAATGGAGCTAAAAATGATTACACAGGCTGCGCCTCTCACGTCGCTGAAATTGTTATTGGGTGCTGTCTTTTTACTGGACGCCGCGTTCACTGTGTTGCAATTTTTCGCACACAAGTGCCCCAGACAAAAAAAATGTTACTTTCGAAAAGGCGTTCACGTGCAAGCAGTAGCTCCACAGGCTATGTTAAATCACCTGTAGCTTTATTTTAATGAGTGTTCGGAAAGATTACTGCAGCCGAAAATAAGATGTTTGTTTTTAGTTAGAGGTGACACAGAACACGTCACGATCAATAATGCACCAGACTTGAGCTGGTAACTGCTATAAACAACACGAAATAAAAAGAATATGCAGAGGGCTGGAAAACGTTTTGTATAATACTGTATTATACATATTTTTGGTTTCTTTGGGAGATCAAATTCAGTGGAATGGAATGGACTACTTTGCCTGCTTTACCGTGTATTCAATGTCATTCCGTCGAAATACAAAAGTCGCGTGCATTGGCCAAGAACAGGTACTGAGCTTTCAACACAGCAAGCAAAAAGCTCCATCTCTCGCTGACCACCGCAAAGCGCCGCAAAATTATGTTCATCGCCCATAACTACTAATTATTGCATGTCGGTGATGACGATAATCTATTTGAAAGCGGATCAGTGGAGTGTAGTAAGGCGGGAGAAATCACCTTGAACTACCGAGAACGGTGACAAAAGATAATTTAGTAGAGGGGTTGGCGCGCGCTGCAAAGGTACGACAATTTCCAATTTAAAATGTACACATGAATTACAACGACATTGCGTTTTGAGGAGAAACTTCTGTCGTTGCTGTGATAAAATAGCAGGCGTCACACTTAAAAAGAACAGCCCAGGCAATAGGATGTATTGCGAGTAATAAAATCGTTAGGATTAAATATAGTGCATCATTAGCCTACCTGCTCTTGCTGTTGAGCGGTTTTCGGCGCATTCGCCTCTTTCACGGTAGTCATGATACCCTTCGGTCCAGAAGAAGCAACCGCTACACCGCAACACTATCACAGGTGCTTCTGAGAGGTGACCGGAGCCAGCGAAAGTATCACTAATATAAGATGCATGCAATTCTTGTCGCGAGGACTACAGAGAGAGAGTTTGACGTTAATCAAGAATGTGCCTGGGAAAGAAACCCGACTAAAAGCAGGGCTTAGATCTGATCTGAGAACGCAGATGATATTGCCTAGAAGCCTAGTGACTGAATGGAAGTGGGAGGGAGAGATAAGGGTAAGGGTAAGGCTAACTCAGCTTCAGCAATTGTCACCGACCGCCCCACTTCGGTAAATGCCTGGCAACCACCACCGGGCAACTGAGAGGGGGAGGCAAAATGCGCTACCGATCGTCTTTTCGCCAACCTACGCCCCCTTTTCTCTCTCTCTCCCCCGTCCGCGCGCGCGCGCTCTCTCTCTCTCTCCCTCTCTCTTCTCTCCCCCTCCCTCACACACACACACACACACACACACACACAATGCAATGGTTATAATAATTTGAAGTAATTCATCCACTACAATCACAGATGTAAACTGGTCCATAAGGCATGGATTGTTTTAAAAAACAAATTGCAACACAAAATCAATAGTTTAAGGACGCCGCCGAAGCTGTCACTGTAAGTGTTTATTCAACGTGTTCAATGAGTTATATCCCCTATATGTGTGAGGATGTAGCGGAGCCTGATCGCCAACTACTCATGAAGACCTCAAATCTTTGCAGAACGTCAGTGCTGTCCAACGCAACGTGTTCACAGACTCATAGTGTCACTGTAGGTAATATAAGGGAGGCACATAAAGAGTTGGGCCTGTAAGCCTGTTGGGCGAGATCACCCAAATGTTCAAAGTAAATCGTTTTTTTTAACTCTTAACATACATTTGGTTGGATTTGGTGGCTTCAAGAGCGACAACGGAATCATTCGTCAGAATTCGATGACTTTAAAACCTCCATTGTTAGACAGAATTAAAGCATTCCAGATGTCTTCGAAGTATAGATATGCCAATATTCCTGGCAATTAAACTAATTAAAGATACAGACAAGGCATTCAAATTGCTCATTTAGAAAATAGATTCCTGTGGCCTAGAGTGGTCTACATTGCTGCATCTGGACCCAATGTACCAATGGATTATTGGTTTGAATCTGCGCTATGGCTCTTTCAGGAAAAAAAACCCTGATTATCTATTCACAGTGACTCGATCAAAAAGAACATAGCGATTCCAGAAGATATCTTTAAATAAAGAAAGCCGACATCTGATCCTTGTAAAAGTAGATTTTATTATTTCTGTCTGTCTAATTTATGTAGCAGAGAGCATTGACAACACAAAGCATGAGCAAACTAATCCAAACTGGTGTCAGGGGAAGCAGGTGTATACAACTGAAATGTTCTTCATTAAAATCTCTCAGTCTCAGTTTTTAAAATGAAAATTCAAATCTGACTGATGTGCCTAAAATACAGAAGTGCAAGGCAATTAAGAACCTACTGTGTAAAAGTCAGTAGTGATTAACTGTCATAACCTATGTCCTTTTGTCTCATTATAATGACAGCATAGCACAATATCTTTAAAGAAAACACCAAAAAGAATGACTTCGCCTTACTAGAAAAGTACACTTCAGACATTTACTTAAATGAAAAGGAACTACACAAAGAAACCCCCTTTTTTAAAAGATACGTTGAAGCAAACCTACCAATGCTCTAAAAAAGTCATATGGAGCTCACGTTTAAACAAAGTGTTCATAATATTTCAAAGAACTGGTGTACACACACTCCAGGTTTGCTCCTCTCTGAAATGGAAACCAATGCTATTTATTTCAACACTGTTCCATTAAAAACATTTGTGCCAGTGCATTCAATATCCACACACTGTATATAAATTAGTTACTTATACTCAGGGACATTCTCAATGTTAATTATACCTGTTATATTACCCCACTCTCTACATCATAGCAGGTGTTTTAATGTACAGCTTGCTTTGTTAATTAAGTGTGGGCACTGGGTTTTGTTGAGATAAATTACATTGAAATCCCAGGTGGGTGGCATGACAAGCACACTACTGAACAGTGGGAGGAAAGCCATGTCCTTCAGAAGGCCTACTTTTAGACTGTTCTCCTGCGTGTTTAAAAAGTTTTGAAGCAAAGTACCCCAGAATTAAGAAGAGTAGACATGCACACATTAAGCAAAACAAACTGCCACAAACAAAGACAAGCTTTCACGCACAGAGACAATCTGTCAGGGATAGTGACAAACTGTCAAGCACAGAGACAAACTGTCACGCACAGAGACAAACTGTCACGCACAGAGAAAAACTGTCACGCACAGAGACAAACAGAAACAAACTTTCAAACTGTTACACACAGAGACAAACTTTAAAATGTTTACACAGGGACAAACTGTCACACAGAGACAAACTGTCAAACGGTTATACACAGAGACAAACTGTCACACAGAGACAAACTGTCAAACTGTTACACACAGAGACAAACTGTCACACAGAGACAAACTGTCAAACGGTTATACACAGAGACAAACTGTCACACAGAGACAAACTGTCAAACGGTTATACACAGAGACAAACTGTCACACAGAGACAAACTGCCAAACGGTTACACACAGAGACAACCTTTCTGACAATCATACGTTGTACTGATGTCATAAACAGTGTGACCAAAGCACGCCACCACATTCCCCCTGTGGGTCCTACAGAATCAACAGTGTGAAGTATGTAAGTGAAAGGGCTTCTGATTGGAGAATCAATCAAATCTAAACTAAGGATGTTGATTCAGGGCCATATCCCGATTGGCTGATGATGGATACAGTGCAGTTTGCCTTCTGTGGCAGAGACGTGAAAAATTGCAATTTGGAATGCGGGAGCCTGTACACAAGAAGGCGTGTCCTCTCAGAGAACTGGACTAAGCCAAGTCTGTCTCACGCTGCCATCAAAAAATCCCTGCATATGCCCAAAGTTCAACCTAGCCTGGTGTTCAACCCTGCCTTGAGTTCAACCTAGCCTGGCGGTCAACCCTGCCTTGAGTTCAACCTAGCCTGCTGTTCAACCCTGCCTGTTGTCCAGCCCCTTCCTCTGTACACCACTGCCTTCCAGAAAAAACATATTTATCCAAACCCCCAAACCTCATCCCCTGTGATGTTGACCAATAGTTTTGGAGAGGACGATGGATGTAGGAGCTTTGACTACGTTTAAACACACATTCCTTGAAGGTCATTGATTAATTGAGTAACCAAGCCAACCTGCCGGAACAAATGAAAGCTCTAATCATTTTACCCCCGGTGCCAAGATGGCTGCCAACCTAATGAACTGAAAGAAGTGCTCAAGACTGATGAGATGTTGCCTACCAATCAATACCAACGCAACCTCAAAATACTGTGTCGATTGATTGCTTTGGCACTGGTAATAGCTTTGTAATGACTGGAAATCATCACATCAAGGATGACAATTGCTTATGTAGACGGATAATAAGGAATGGTTGAAACATGGCATACAATTATGACTAGAAATGTTCTTTCTGAACCTTCTGTCAGTGTTGATATTGTACAGGAAAAAGCCTCTTGTGATTTTCGTAGGAGACTGATAAGTCAGTCCATGCATCCAGTATCCTGCAAGCTCATTTTGAGACAACGAGGGGTCTTTGGAAGACACACTATATTACCAGGGTTTTTGTTGCTACTGTAGTAGACTCCAAAAGCACAGTGGATACAAAGAAACAGCACCCAAACGGTCAACATAGTGCGCCTTGATTGCCACTTGTATCCATACAAATCCATCCAGGATAGATTTTTTCCTACTCTCATTAGACAACCACACAATTTACAAAAATATTTTTGACATAAACAGGCAAAATTGCCAATGATGCGTTTTCCTGTCCACACATTTACAAAATAACATATTTAGGTACTCTGCCTCCCTCTGTACTAGACTCTCACAGATGCTGTTGGGATGTCAACCATGACAAAACATTTTGAACCACAGCCCATTTAGAGACCTGTAAGATAAGCACATTAGCTGCTAATAAGCATTTCTTTGTTAAAGGGTCAATGCAGGAACATATTTCTATTTAATTTAGACCTACCTTGCCCCAGAGATATTCTCAAGGAACACAGACCTTATAAATCAAAAATCCCCTATAGGGAAGAAACATTGTACTCTGGTGCAATGACTGCAATCATTTCAGTGTTTGAACACTAGGTTTATTGTGTATTATAACTCATACTGTACTGTATTATTCAATCATTATCTCTGTTAAGGGAATATTCAAAAAGGGGAATAGACCTTCTGGGTAAATCCACTGAAGAATAAAGAGAGAATTTCCAGAAGTGTTTTTATTGGGTTTCAGTAACCGCAGCAGAATCAGTAGTAGACATACAAGGCCAGCCTTCTGCTTCCGTGACTCAAATGCTATTATGCTCCCGGCTGACTTTACTGGGATTTTAATTGAGCTTTTTGGGAAGTCTTAAAGCTTGAAATCCCACCACAATGTAAAATAGGGCTTTTCCTCTATATGCAAGGAACTTCTGCCGTCTTGTTTGAGACTCACATCTTACAGACATGGTAAATTGGAGTGCCCTACTAAAGGTTAAAATAACTGTAGCCACAGGACTGGGAATCTAGAGATGGTATCCTTTACCTATGACATCTAAACCTCCCATAAAATAACTGTAGCCACAGGACTGGGAATCTAGAGATGGTATCCTTTACCTATGACATCTAAACCTCCCATAAAATAACTGTAGCCACAGGACTGGGAATCTAGAGATGATATCCTTTACCTATGACATCTAAACCTCCCATAAAAGGTTGTTATACCATTGTAAGACTCAGCACAACCATTTGTAGGAGGAAACAGAATCTAAAATTGCTTTCTGAATTCTGTTCCGGTAGCTTCTCTCAGTGTATGGCCAAAACCATCTCCTAGCATTACATTAGCTTTTCCACCGAATTCCTAGAAATAGAAAGCCACCAGGATATAGCATAGCCTACCCCTGGTCACACAATGTACTTAGTTAGTTGGAAACAGGGTGACTGACTAAGTTAATGTTTCCCACTCCTGGGATTAAATTCCCCCACAGTAATTTCATACCTGTGTCTTCAGCAAATTATAAGCAGGAAACCATTCTCAAGGTTGTCACCTGTTTTAGTGCAAATGAAAGTGACAATAGGTGCACTGGAGAGGCAACAGCAAGACAACCCACAAAAAGGGAACGGTTTTGCAGGTGGTGGCCACAGATAATTGCTTTCTCCTTATCCATCCGATTGGTTGGTGATTTTGGTTTTGACAGTTGATATATCATCATTAATTATTATACAGCAAGAGTGGTCAATCCTATTATCTCAAGTAATCGTAAACCAAATTAATGTGCTTCGATTTAGGAATTCTTATTGCAGTTTTTATTCAATTCCTAACATGATTGATCAAAACTGAAGTCACATTGTCACAACTCTTCACACAGTCAGCGAAACAGAAGTGAATGTGGACCAAACTGTGAATCGTTTTTCATTGCTTTCACACAAAATGCATTTAAAGACCACATTGTTCTGAAACCATAAACTAATTTCTCTTTCATCCTCCACCACCTGCAAAACGATATATTCGCAACATATGTTTTTCAAATGCTTACACACTGTTCAAAACAGAATGTTGGCAAACGTGCATTTCTGCAGTAACCAGATTGAAATACAGAAAATGTTAGCATAATATTGAATTATTCCAAACACAACTGATTGCAATTAAAAGGTTGTACACTTTACCCTTTGAGAGAAATGATTAAATAAAGAAAAAATATGTTAGAAAAAACTGTGAACTGTATGGGAAATAATTCTCAATATATATATATTATATATATATTACGATAAAATATATTTTATATTGTTTTTACAGCTTTTTTAAGATGATATGATAAAAAAATAACTAACTTTACCTCACTTGCTCAGGGTGAGTTGATTTGAATGCTAACAGTTGTTGCTGCATGCTATTCTTCTAGCTCCCATGTGGAGAATAAAATCCACCTACATCTCCATTTTGTTTAGGGTGAGTAGAGTTTGCCTTGGCAATCTCGTTCCCAGACATTTCGGGCCAAATCTCTGAAGGTCTGAGTGAGCAATTGATCACACCGGTAGTTTATAAGCCGATAAGAAAGTTCAGGGAAAATTTCCTGTTGCGATTTTAGTTTACCCAAGAAAGCTTATCCCACAAGTCTTCCGTATTCGGTATGACTGCGGGTGAAAGGTAACAGCACAGAAATATTGGAATAAAAGTCAAATATGAACACAATCATAACGTGACTGGCAATCATTATGAAAACCTTGCATAACAAATTAACTGTGATTCCCTGAGTTATTCCCTGTGGCACAGGATGTACAAAATAAAAACTAAAATGGTATCCCACTGTGCCTCTCCGCGATGGTCCCCGCATAGCCAGAACTCTTCCGGCCCATCACAGCCCCTGGGGAGAACAGTAGCATATGCCAGCCATGTAGACGTGTATCGGTTCTCTGACCACTCACACGTGAAATCACAAACAGAGCAGTACTCGGAGGCCGTGGTCTGCATGGGAAGTGCCGGGCCGGCTGGGGAAGACTTCAGCGGTCATTAGTGACGGAGGGTGGCTAGCTTGCCGGGAGTCATTAGCGTACCCCTTCGTCTTCCCTATGTGGTTGGGAACAGGTCAGAGGCTAATCGGCCTAGTAACACACCCTACCTGCTTGATTAAAAGAGCGTTGGCTCCCCTTTCCACCATTTAGTTCACAAATCCTGCTCCCGGCCGAGAGCTTGAAATGCTAATGACATTTCGTCAAAGGCATTGGATTGGCATCATAATTCCTCTCCCAGGGGAACTGTTGTCATGACAACTTCCAACAAGATGGTGGATCTGTAAGGCATTGTCCAAGCTCTTCTTCAGGGGGGCAGCTGACGTGTGAGCCAACCATTTTTTTGTTTTTCCTCAAGTCATTATGGTAAAATAAAAGCAAATGTTAATATTGCAAAGATCATTTTTATTTATTTGTGACAATAATACATAATTGAACATAAGACTGAACATATCAAATTTGTAAACATTACCAACCAGAACATTTTAAAATGCATTCAAGACTGTTGTCTGATGATTTGCAAGGTGTGCTACTTTACAAGTTAAAGATATGATAGGTTACTTAGACTGCTTTAACAACTGCTATACACACTCATTTCCCCCCAAAAAAAGAATCATGGCACTTAGCAGCACTTCAATACACTGCAGCACGTCTAAGGTCCTACATTCCTAACACATTTCAGCATTAGCTAAAAGACAGCTACTATTAATTTCAGCGCAATTAGAAGCACAGCTTGTGAAACAGATCTGAGGCCTGAGGACTCAAAGGACCACATATGTAATTGTGTCCAGAAAGCAGGCCATGACATTCCTGAATGTAGGGTCAAACCTGTGCCAGAAATGAATGTAGTTCCATTGTCAGCATACAAACCGGAGTGTCCCAGGGTCCTCTATTTTAACCAGGTTACGATGCCTCTCCGCTGGGTCAATACAACCCCTTGCAACTCCACGTGTTGCAAGGTGTTGGAAATGAAGGACTTGCAAGAAGGACATTGGTAATGTCAGGGAGCCTCTAAAATGCACCCGTTCTCTCTATTGCAGGTCCCACTGACATGTAGGAAACCTTTCAGAGCCGAGTCTGTGGTTCTTATGATAGAAGAAGATAGATTCATAGGTTAATGTTGGAGGAGTGGCTAAAGAAAGGGCAAGCGATAACGTCAGTTAAGGAAGCCATAATGTTTAGCCTTTCAAGTAGGTAATAAGTGTTCGCTTCTTTAGTAAGTTAGGAAAGCAGACAAACTCATTCCCAGATAATTCTGTTCAAATGCTTAGTTGTAGCCAAACTTCTTCCAGCATGAAGTGACTAGTAACTTGGTAAACTATGAGTAGCTTCCCCGAAACAGCAAATATGTGCATTTCTTTTACTTTTCGGGGACCAGAAGTGGCTGCAAGAATTATTAGACCGTAGACATTCAGCAGACTCTTTTCCAGAGTGAGTTAATGGAGCAAGTAAGGTTAAGCGCCAAACTAAAGAGCAAAATAACAGATCTTTTTTTTTCATACTTTTTTCCATCTTGCAGGCTCAGTAATTACAGAAATTGTTTGTTAACTACCGTCTTAACCATGAGGCTACCTGTCACCTTCTGGGTAAGTGATAGAATTAGGTTTAATTGCAAGCCTAGGGGTTAAAGGGTATTGTGTGAGCACAATCAAGTACTTGTGCATTAGGACCACAGAATACCGCCTTGAAAAGCAGAGAACACATAGAAAATTCCTGAACCTCCCATTTATGAGAAACCATTTCAATCAGTGTCTTTACAGCAAGATGAGCTGCGTGGCTTCCTATGCCGTGATAAATCTCATATGGCAGGATATTTCATAGAGGGTACTCTTTTATCCTTAACACCCACATTCATTTCAGCTTGGATGAGGGTTTAATCCTTTGGAAAAAGGCTTTGTTGTAAATGTGCTGTACATTCGTCAAACACAGCCAATGGTGCCGTAAAACGGGTTCCGTTGAGGGGGCGCCCTGCAGAACCTCAAGGGGAACCTCAATGGTGGGGGAACTAGCCACGCCTCCACTGGGTAGGCTAGTCAACGCAGGCGAGTAGCCGATGTTAACAATCGCATAAGGGGATGCAAAGGGAACACAGACCTGAACTGCTGTGACCAGGAATGAGGCAGATTATCCCCATCCACCCTAGACGAAGAAGATGTCCAAGGTGAGGAGAAGATAGGAGGGAGCCCATTAAAGATTTTTCGACAGGTCGTTTTGGGTCACGGTGATGCACAAGGTTGTCTAGAAGGGTGATGACTCATCACTGGGTTTGCAGCGTACGCCCGAGCCTCTGAGGAAGACGTGCAAAGAGCTCACAAAGACCTTACCTTCACTATAAGGACAGAAATGACCCGAGGTCCGTTTGTGAGGAAACCGATATGCTACACAATAATGTGTGGTGTCGAACAATTCTTTGATTTGTTAAATAGAATATGAGAGAGCTATATTTATTCTGTTTCTGTCTGTGAAGTTCAGGACATTTCACATAACTAAAAGGTACGTAAATGTGTGATCTTTGTTGAACAAGCAGTGTGAAAAGAAAGTGTTTGGCAGCATATGCCCGGAGACAGTCGTCTCAATAAGCAGTGAGTCGCTGCAAAGACAACGACTACAACCTCCAAAAGGGGAGAAGAACTAAAAAAACAAACCAAATCAAATCCAAAAGCATCAGGAGCCTCCAAGGAACGCACCCCGGGTGATGCCTTTCAGAATGCTAGATACGGTGCAACTTGCTACCTACGTACGGTATTATTTAGGATGAGGACGATTAGAAATATTAAAGGTAAGTTTGCTGGCAGCTGGATACCTCTCAAGAGCAGGCAATAAAATAACTCATGAAATGCTCCTTGTCTCCAAAGACAGAAGGTAAGCGGAAGATGTTATTATGGGGTTCTGGGTTCCCAAAGACAGAGCAAATAACGCAGACCTGTGAAAGTCATCGAAATCTGCTTTTTTGGAATGATTTGGAAACACACTTCATATGAATTATGCCGGCCAAGTACTGAGCCAATATTTAAATATTAACCACTTACAAATGCTGGGACTGAAATGCGATTAATAGGGCAAGAGTTGTGTGTTCCATGCCCACCGGGGCTAGCTGGAAACTTGGAACTTGTGTAAGTTCCTTTGTTTAACACTAGAAGTTTCACACCCGTTTCTGATAAATTACTAAATGACATGAAAACGTAAAAAAGCACATTCGAAGAACACACTGAAATATGTAGTCCTTCATAAGTCTAGTTAATTCACATGGTATTTAACCACCTTTTTCAATGAGTGCTGACAAGATAGCAAGCTCTACATACTGTGAACAACCATACTGAATTATTAGATCAGGTAATACAACAAACAATCACTCAGAGTTTACTAGACTGGTGACCTCTCTGCTGGCATTTTCACAGTTTTCTCCGGTAGATGTTGTGAGAAATAACACTCTATCCAGCACTCCTGGGACGGCAGCTATACACTGACAGACGGTCAAAGTACTCTAGAAAGACAGCTTCTTTTGAGGCTTTCTGAGCTCACAAAACAAAAGTCTTGTTTTATTTACTCCGAGTTTCATAATCTGGCCCAAGCGTAATGTAAATCCTTCTTGTCCTCGTAGACGCTAAAGATATTTTGCTCAGGGGCTGCTGGGAATAAAATGATGGATGACCTGCGCTCATTGGTCACATGCTTCTTGCTTAATGGATGGATGACAGGTTCACGTCAACTAAAGGCCTGCCCTTGAAGAGAGGTGTGTATTTGCCCCAAATCTGTTACTAATTCCGCAACAACGAAGAGAGTCGGAAGGCGGTTGGAGGGCGATTTGTGTCTTGCGGCTAACACTCTGCCGCTGCACGAAGAAAACCTGTGCCTGTATAGTGTCTGTGTTCTTTTGCCCGTCTTAATCCTTTCTTTTTATTGGCCAGGCTGAGATACAGCTTTTTCTTTGCAACACGGCTAGAAGTCCATGTTACTATATTACAAAATGCTACCAAAATCTAATTTCCCCGATTCAATGCTAAAGACTGGAATGCCCAAGAATATTCCAGAAGAATCATTTTGTAGAGCTGACAATTTGGGCAATGACGAACTGAACACAGCGTTGCCGGAGGGCATTCTGACTACCATCAACTTTGAAAGTGCTTATATCTGTGGAATCAGGCTTGCGCAGGACTAAAATCTGTGGATCCGCCTGACATATTGACTGCAGATGCAGCAACTTCAGGGAATAAGTGCACTGCCTAGCAAAAACCTCCAACTTGAGCAATCAACTCATCCCCATGCAGTGCCAAGATAAAAGACAAACAGGAAGTCAGGTGTCTTAGGTAACTGTGGCCAAGATACCAAGGCAAGACGTACTGTGTGTATGTGTGTGTGTGTGGCGGTCTGTATGTATGTGCATACTTTTCTTTTCTGAACGTAAATGGAAAGGTGCATTTTTCTCTTTAATGGTAATTGCTCTACTTAACGTGCCTGCTCTCAGGTGTAGGAAACAATCTGCCCTGTTCCTGGCGGGAGAAAACCTGAAGGGAGAAAAAGGGGACTGATTGCCTTGAGCAGCCTCTCTGTCTTCATCTGGACTCTACCCTGGCCTCCCAGTTAATTCACCCAGGCAACCGTCCAGATGTCCAAATGCATTCGCTTGGAGGACTTGACCTTTCCAACGTCCCCTGGGGAGGGACACCACCAGCGGTGGGCGAATTCGATTGGCGGGGTATACGTGCGGCTAATTTATCCAGGGCAAATTTGCGAGTAAATACGCCTGGTGACTAATATTTACCGTGGCAGACGTGACGTGACGCGTAAAGGTTAAATCTATTGGGGGCATTTCTATCATATTCCCCTACTTCCCATGTATCTGTGTATATATGATCTGTCCTTACAGAGTAACAGGTCATTGATTCTGCCCGGGTTTAATAGCTGCGGAATAACAATAAATAGCATTTTCCCTGCAATGAAGTACAAAAAAAAAAGGTTGGAAGTGGACCTTACAAAAAGCACGGTTCCCTGTTGAGTACAAACAATAACTATTGGTGCGTATTTTGTACAACCGCATGATCTTAAACTCAAAGGATACAGAGTTACACGGTAAATCCCGAAACACTATTATTTTCTGCATTTCTAGAATCTGGGTGTGGATGGGTACATCACACATGTGAAATGATTATACACAAGCTGATGGCAGGATGCTGGCTTGGCTCGATTGACGCATGTGAATATGACCAGCCATAGAAAACTATGTTACATACACAGAACAGGATTTTACTTTCTAAGCTTTCTGAACATTCGTTTTCCAACACCATGCCCAGGAGAATGTTTCAAATTGTTCAGACAATGACAAGTTATCAATCATATAACCATGAAATTTTATTAGGCAGCTTTTGAGCAGCAAGAAACAAAACAACCCGCGTCCAGATAAAGCAAATGCATATTTGAGAATGGAAATGTATGTAATGATTAGTGAGATCAGAGAAAGTGCTGACAATGGAAACAGGCTGTTTAGTTTTCTCAGTTTCTCCATCACCCGGATTTAATGGAAGCAATTAACACTGGACGTGTGCGTTTGTGGCAGTCTAGCTGACAAGGGTGTAGTTACACAGTGAAATTAGGTTGCAAGCTAAATGCGGACATCTCAATTGCAGAGCCAAAAACAAATTCCAGAGGCTGTTGGCACAGAAGCAGCCATAAACAGGAGGGTCAAACACTTTTACAACAGGGCCACATTTCATGCTAGCTGGATATGCCTTGGTATTGTAGACGTAGGAATTCAACAAACAAAGGCTAACTCCAGGTTGTGTGTGACGTATACACCTGAGCCTGAGCAAGCTGACAGTATAAAACAACACTTCCATCCTAGCAAATTGGGCAGTTCATTTTAGGCAGTTAGCGATGGAAAGAGTTGGCAACCAGGAATTGCAGCTTCCTTTCCAATCCCTGATGCACTGTTCAAATCCAGCCAGCATTCTGCCAGTGTAAACTAATCCATTAGTGTGTCGATGTACTGATTCACATGATGTTCCTGTGCCACTGAATTGCTTGTCTAATTTCCATTCATACGGGTCAAAGAAAATAGAGATGGACTTTTTAAGCTACAAAGAAAAAGTGCTCTTGTCATCCAAACCATTAGAACATGAATATTTGATTATGACATAAAAGGTTTCTCTGTAAAATTTGCCTTGCCATGCATAAAAAGAGGAATTTGTGCGTAATGGTCCAACGGGTCAAATCATTTTAGGTAACCATTAAATAAATGAAAACAGTTTTGTGGCATTCATTGTAATTTTCATAATGTTATTGCTAAATCTGCAAAAAAAACGAACAAATGTGTGAACCTAGTTGAATTAATTGGTCCAAGGCCGTAATATCAATATAAACCCCCCCATATTAAAATATCAGAAAAAATAAATTGATTTAAAAATAATAAATAAAAATGTGCTACGCTACAACAGGCAACCATGAACCAATGTAATCCTTAGCGAATGTAAACATAATCATAACTAAACTTGCCTAAATTGCCATTATATTACTACCGGTTCTAGTTTTACGGTTCACTGCAGTTCTGAACGTGGTCTACCGAGTGTTGTTGCCGTATCCCAGCAGAAGCCATTGGTCGACTGCTGTTGGTACAATTACAATTGGTACTGCAAACAATGTACAATTGATCTATTTAATTACTTTCATGTGTATTAAAATGTGGAAAACTAGAATGTATTATGAGTGTTAATCTCACTATCGATTGTGATAGTTAACATCGACACGTCATTTTGTGCTGGAACTGTAATTGAGGAAATAAATAACACTTTGCTAAAAAGTGTCAGTATTTGCACGGAGTGGAAACGATGTGCGAGCGCTAATCAACCATCACTAACAAAATCTATCACAGCATTTCCCTGTCCGACAGATCATCTACAAATTACGAAAATTGCAGATTATTGGCAATCTACATAGTACTCACCAAATCCAGCCTGAGAGCTGACTGAAGAATTTGCATAGAGGTCTCTAAGAACTGCAAGATAACGAAGCAATGCCTTGGAAGAACATAATCTCATACTAACTATAAAGCATGGAAGCATTATGCTTTAGGACAGCCTTTCTGTTATTTACTGACACTTTTTAGCCATTATTTAGTCTGCCATGAACTCCATATTGTACCAGAAAAGATGGTGAGGCCATCTGTCCAAAAGCTGATGCTAAACCGAACATCAATTAGATGTTATTTTAATTGACAACAAATTAGCTTTTTAATCAAAAACCTGACATTTGTGGGTTTTTTTTTAATCAAAAGCAAGACATTTCTAAGTGACCCCAACGGTAGTTGACTGGTAGTGTATATATCTACGCAGATATATGCCCATTCAGGTTGCACAGGTAGTCCAACTCCTCCATGATGGCACATCCATATGTACCATCCCAAGGAGGTCTTGAGTGTGTAATTTTAACATGATATTATCCAATTATGTTATTGTTATTTTGTAGTACAGCAGTATATAATACACAAAGGCTCTTAGGCATTTTATTATATTCAGAATCCAAGGTGTCCCAATCTGGTCTGAAAACCAGAACCTTTACAGGACCAACATAGCCCCAATTTCAATAGATTAAATGGATTTGTCTGCTCAGAATATCTGTTGCAAACTCTGCCAGTTGTCTGTTACCTCCATCACTGAAGATCTATGTTTTGTATCTAACATTTTGAAAACACATTTTAATTACTATAATATAAAATAAAGGGATAATGATTGTGTCGTTGCACCCTTAATCTCCCCATACTTCCCTGTGTCTGAATTGAAATGCCATCCTTATGTCTCTAGTATCCAGAAATCGGACTCTGGGGAGGTAGATAAAGGTCATCTTTGCCAAAATGATAGTTTCAGAACTATGAGTTTGCGAAACATACACTAATTAAAATATGAAGGAAACATTGTAGGCAACAGACACATCCAAAACAGCTTTTGAGATTGATGCAAAAAACATAACCATTCTATCTCATTCTCATCTATTTAGATTTTTATTAAGTTGCTTTATCATTATATATAAAGGTGAGGTAAATACTATGAGAAACTAGATTATTACTTAACAACTGCTGCAAATGAACATATTAAAGACGCAGTCTGTGATTGTTCTGTGGTTGTAAAGGTGGACCTGTTAAACCAAAAAGGGTCAAGCAAAAACACAGTGTGTACCTATTTAAGTTCCATGTTATTAAAACAACTTGCTTTCAAACATAGACTTGTATTATTAACTGAGTTGTAATAGTGATTCTACAGATCAAATATACTCATAAAGAACATATATTAATATTCTGTCCATCCCAAAAGTCCCAGACTGCGTGTTATATATTTACTCGTCTTGCTTTTTATAACAACATTAGCAAATGGTTCCTGGGTCAGAGTGCACTTTTCTAGCACAAACGTCTGGTAGCATGTTTCCCAAACTGGCTTTAGTCACAGTGAGAGCAAGCCTGCCCAAACAGTTGCAGAAATTTCGCCTAGCAACATGTGTGCTCTGTTTACAATGTCATTTCTTTTCCCCCGGTTGGTCCAAACAGCTAGCGTGACGTCTAAAATGTTTTAGGAAAAATGTGTTTTAGCTAATAGACAGAACTACCTGAAGAAATCCATATACTGTCACATTCATCAATCACAAAACTATTTAACATGCAAGAATTGTGGGAATATTTATGAATAGAAACATATTCTGCCTCCAAAACAGACAGACTTAAACAAAAAAAAAATCAGATAATGACCATGTTCATCTCAATATTTTGGGGGGGAATTCCATCAAAAGGGGAGAACTTTAAAGACCATTATTCTTGCGAGCAGACAAAATGAAAAGGGATTCTCTGTGGATGCACTCAATTCATAACACAATACCTTCATAATCATCCACTCAGAGGGGAGGAGGTTTTGTCTAAAGGCATTCAGAGGGACTCAACAGAAAGAGAGAAGCGACACTGACAAGAGTTGCCAATTCTTGTCTTGTAAGTTGATGAAGAAATGAAGGGGCGAGGCAGAGTATGTAGAATTACCTTTCAAATTACTGAGTGCAGCCAGGCATGAAAGACATTATTACAGTTAGAGGACTGAAAGGAAAGTGAGGGACGAGGAGCACCCAAAAAGTGGTAGATCAAAGGGACGAGTTTGTGTTTTTTATGAATTTACATGCAATGACCTAGTCATTTGACAGCGTTGAAGCAGATCAAACCTTTTTAGCAAAAGATCTGGACTATCCAGAAGGTTCTGTGCATGTGCAGATCATATTGATCCATATGTAGTCTAAAAACTATTCACCATCTGCAATAATAATGTAAAGAACACTTTGGAACAACCGAATGATATATGAAATGCCTGTGAAATTTGAAAAGGACAGAGATCAAATGGTTAATACGAAGAACAAAGCTCCATGGATGTTAAAAATCGGCAGAGCTATCGTTCACCATTCATAGCCGCAGTGTTTGGTCTTACAGCCACATTACACCAGTGGTTCCCCATATCTGTATTCGGTGCAGTACCACCGACAGAATTCTTCTCGACCCGGAACACCCGTGAAGGCCTCATGAATCTTCACATAATCCACCTGCCTGTTAACAACGCTCCTTTATGATCTGCTGCGTAAGTGAGGCCAGACCAGTGTGTCGGGGAGGAGATGAACTTTGGCGGGCTTCAACAACCATGTTTACTGAGGCTCCTGTTTGTAATGATTCCCTTGATGAATGGTATCTTGCTGGGACTCAGACACGGGTGCCTTGGATGGCCATGGTGACACTCCCCTGCTATGCAGAAGACCTGGGCTGTGTTGAGCCGGGGGCAATGACCTCCAGACAGTCATTTTAGTGATGGTGTTCTTCTTCAACCATAAAGAGGCACAACTCCCTTCCTGTGATATTTGATGTTCACCTCTGTGGTAGACCTTAATTATAAATCTGGGCTCTCATTGGCCAGCTGGGCTCTCATCGCCCAGAGTGCACTAGAAAGTACCGCTAAGAACCACCCCAGAGTTACGCACATTTTGTACTTGATTTACAAACAGGGAAAAACCATGTCAGGCAAAGACAGTTGCGTCAAGAGTAAAGACAACAATGTCGACATCCCGAAAAGTGATGTCACCGCTTCCTGTCCGACATCTTGATTTGACAGTACTTAAAGCAAAGGATCCTGGGCCAAAACTGGGCCTAACACATTCTACCCTCACAGCAACCTCACCACACAAAAGCCCAGAGCAAAGAATCTCGGCAGGGAGGAAATGACACTGATTGCGTCTCTAATTTAGCGTTTGTATTTAAAGAGCAGGGCCAGTGGGAATAGATCATGACCACGC
>JACXGK010001024.1:62173-80591 GCA_016801125.1 Novumbra hubbsi
CCCCCCCCCCCCCCCCCTCAATTCAATTCAGAGAAGGCTGGCCTTGTTTTCAGACCGCTAAAACTGACATCATTGGGAAATGCTTTAATGTTTTCATTCACATTTACTGTGCTGTGCATTAACCAAGCCAATTCTCGTGATTAGCGCATAACAAATAACCCTATTAGATGTTGATTCGATTTTAATCAATCAGACAGAAGTTTTCCTGCTACTATCCACAGGGAATTACAGCTCTGAATTGAATGAACAAACTGTGCCTTGTGGCACTGGAAGGAGACACGTTATGCTAACTAAAAGTGGAAGTGAGTTTATCTAGTGGATGGATTGACAACATGATCTTAGTCAATTGCATTGAAAAGTGCAATCGAGGTAAAATGTTACTGTACAGCATCAGTGAATACGCATACTACATTGTAATTAGGATTTGTCAAACTTAATTTGACAACAGACCCCGCCAAGAAAAGTTCACACTTCACACTTCCACCCACACATCAATTCGATTTCACAAAGAATTGCCCTTTTCGAAGGCAGAGGTGGCCGATGCACAGATCAATACATTGCCGGGTTCTGCTTCCCAACCCAACAGAAGGATTTGCATTTATTGATACGTGTGCTTTTTCTATTCCCTGAGCAGACGCAGACGGCTCACAGAGGAACCTGCGAGACACGAGGGTGGTACATCCTGCAGATCAAATAAAGTTCAAAAGTAGACAGCGAGGAGTAAAAAGAGTTCGCTCTGAGGGTTTGGACCGGAGACAGATTGACGAGGAAAGACTGAGAGATTGGGATGGGATTATGCCCTGGGTTCCGGACCATGAGAAAAGAATTACTGCTTGTGGATGAGGGAAAGGCAAGGGATGCCTCCTTTACACACAAAACTGTTCTCCAACAGAGCTTTGTTGACCGGCACAAACCACAATAACACATCTAGAATTAAATCCTCGGTGTAGGACACAGTGATTTAGTCCAGCTCCTGCCATCACTATTTTAAGTCTATACGTTCCACGGGATGTGACATTGACTGGCCTCACAGACGCTTTGGAAGACCAACCGAATCAAAAAATTGACTTTTCTCTTGGCCGACCTGGCATAGTCATGAGCCAGAAACATTCATTCAACTTTCAAAATTGACTAAAAAGTGTAAGCAGAATAATATACTATCCATGTCCAAACCACAGATGTAAAAGAAACATTAGGACGAAGTTGAATATCATCACTATTGTTGGGTATATTTCAATCTGACAAGCCAAGTTATCATCATTTAAACCATCAATTCAAATTAGCCTTTACTAATAAAATGTCACATTTAAACTGACATTTAGTGACAGACTGATAAATATCACCAAAATTAACCAAATGTTTATAATTAATGCCAGGGACAGCTTTCTGAGGTCAAACCAACTTTACCACAGTCTTGCTCTAGCCACAAGGCGACTAAAGCTGTGGGTTAGTACTAGTCAGGCTAGGCTACTTTCTGGTTTGGAAGATTTCAAGTAATCTAAAAGCTGGGTATTTAAATGTATTTAAAATAATTATGTGTGGTATTTTCATACTTTATTGATAACGTTCTGAAATGAAAAGAGAGATACAGAGAAGTGGAAAACAGCTAGATGTCTGAGAGATAAACCACGGAGGGGAACGGGATCATATATGTCAAAGTCTGGTGTGTGACACCAAGACCACAGAGTCTGCACCATGGATTTGTTTATTGAAATGTAAAAACCAAAGGCAAATCATTATAGGGCAGTCCTTAACTTGGTTGGGCATATCAATCTTCAAAGTGGACAAACTTTGTGCCTCACTTACCTGCAGACAGTGAATCTTTCCAAGTCCTAGACTGTTTTATCCAACCTTTACAGCCTAATTAGGGCTTTCTTACAGCACAGATAGAGCCATAAAAGCACAGCTTTATCAAACGAATGGGACAGTCCTCTGTGGGCCTTAAAGCCGTAAAGAGTTACAGAACATAAGGATAAAACAATGACTTTAAATTATGCATCACCCATCCCCATGCTTGAAAAGCTGGCGGTTTTCTTTCCCAACCCAAAACAAGCACACCCGATTCTACGGATGAGCAGGACAAACATCTAGTTAAACTCCTCAGAGGACAGGGCGGACGGGCCGCTCAATGCCAGACTGAGACAAGGGTGATCCTTGTGGAACTGTTCACAAGAACAGATTTCAAAATACCACCATGTTCAGACATTACATAAAAGCAAAGTACTGGCCACAAACAAACCCTCACGCGCGTGGACTGTGTGGTGCCTCACGCAAGCAGAAAACAGTTTGCCAGTTCACCTCTACAGCCCACACATTAACCAAACCTAATGGAGGAGGATGGAGACGATGCCCGTCTGAGCTGTTTTCACTGTCTGGCCCGAGACCCCGACTGATCCACCAGAAGGCTGAGTTAGGCTGTAAGGTTGAAAGCAGGAAATAGAGGCAGTCCTACGGACGACGACAAAGCCCCTGTGTTATTATCGCCCAATGGAGTGCATCGTATCTTACCATGGACAATGGGATCAGCGTGCTAATGCTGTGGCTGAAGAGATAAAGCTCAGAGCGCCAGGGCTATCTGATGGATCCTGTGCCTGTTAAAGAGTGTGCCCAGGTAATTCTATACCTACACGGGCAGACTTGCAGCTCTGTAGTGAGGGGAACTATTGCTACTAAACTGTTTATTTGCCCATTAGTGCCACAGCTCTGTGGGCTGTAATGACCCAATGGTGAGTGGCCGGTTGCTGTGAGATCACAAAGGCTAACTGGTACTCAACAACGTGTATGACTTGCTAGCTGTAACAAAATAGCAACTTCTCCTTTCAATAGCAACCAACCATATGTGGCATTGTTGAGTCCATCATTGTACAGTATTTTCTTTAATAAATAGATCACATCAATCTCTTCGGAAACAGAGATTTCCAATGACTCAGTCTCAGACGTACATGCCACAGATGGCAGTTCTGTTATCATTCATTTGAAGCACAGCTGCATGAAACCTAGTAATGTTGTTGGCTCCATAGGTAAGATTTATTTTTAGTTAGAGACCATCAGTAAATAACACAACATACACGGAAAAAAAAAATAGCTAATATTTTTTATTTTTATTTTATTTTATTACAACCTAATTTGAAGAACACAATATAAAACTTAATACAGCAATATAGCGTAGAAAGCAATTAATGAGAAAACTAAAAGTAGGCAAAATATATCGTGTAACTAATTTTGGGTTATTTATTAACGGTTCCCAACCTCCAGTGGAAATGGGAACTATTGAAAAAATCCAAGCAACCTTGTCACAGCCAGACTCAAGATACCCACGGCCCAAAGCTGATTGGTGAAATAATTGAGTGTGTACTTCCCAAGTGTAAACACGTTCACACACACAAACGTGATCCACATCGAGCAACGCCCCAAAAACGCCACTCATGTTTGATTTAACCGTGGCCTCTAGCATTTGTTAATGAGCCAAACCTAAAATGAGGCATTAAGAAATTTGATTAATCTAATCACCAATGTTTCATCCTCAATCAAGCTTCTTCCGGGTATTTTGGAATGTGTACCAGATAGACCAAACCATAATGGTCTATCTTATACGTTGACCAAAACCCCTGAAGATCCGCAACTGAGTATGAAACGTTGGGGGCTAGATTAATCGAATTGTTTGACAGACAGGAGTTCGGACACACACAGCGATCAAAGCAAAACACATAAAAAACATAAAACACAACGTACACACCCAACATAACATACACACTCAACACAACATAAGCAACACAACCAACATACCCAAGACATCCAACTTACCATACACACCAAACTTAACATACACTACACACCAAACACTGAACACACCCAACACACTCAAAAAAATACATTGCATCAGACACATTCAACACACCATAAACACAGTTAATTTCCACATATTTAAGGACATACATCTTACCCTTGCACTCTCACTGTGCAAAGGGAAGGACTCACAGTGACAAAGCACAAATAAAAAAAAAGCAAAAACATTAATAGACCAGTTTTAACCTCCAGTTTAATTTCCTGTAGTCTTCCATTACAATGGAGGCATTAACCTTGACAGTTTAGTCATTTAGAAAAAGCTCTTAAGCAGGGCATATTATATGAGCAATTAAGGATAGGAACCTTGCTTGGGAGCACAACAGATTTGTTTACCTTTTTACCTCGGGATAAGACCCACAATCTTTTGGTTTCTAGTCAAACGCTCTAACCACGGGCAGGCCCACTGACATTTTAGCTGGGATACCTCTGAATATTCGGAGTAATGAGAAAGGGATTATATGTAGGTGCGATGAAATGCCTACTTGTGAACGGCTTTGATGACAGCTAATGACAAAACGCTGTACATTCACTCTTAAGCTGTCTAGCACTTGCACCCATACTCTAAATGCCGGCAATTATCATAAAAAGCATGAAGGCCCACTTGAGAAGCTGAAGGGCCAGTGTAGCAGGGAGAGTTAGCAAAACGTAGACCCCAAATGTTCGACACGCCATACCTTGTTTCTGAGCAATTTGTGTTGGCTTAGCAACCGTGGAAACCGCAATTGCCTAGCCTAACGTATCCAACTGCATAGAATGGGAGGGATAGCCATTAAGGAGATCAGTATATTACTCAGACTGTGCAGTGGTGTAGTTGCTGATCCATCTCAAGGCTTCAGAGCTCACTGCAGGTGTGATGAACAGCCATAGATAAAGCGTAAAGCCTCTGTTCTCCGGCTGCCTTTCGGCCCACCTGTCTGCTGTGCCCGGCAGCCCCTGAAATGCCCTGCTAATGGATCAGATGGAGCAGAAGCAAAACTACAGTGGGAGAATGAAAGCAGCGAGCTACCTGCTCGTCAAAAAGAGAGAGAGAGAGACATGAGGGTAGGAGGGAAGCCGAGCGGATGGAGGAGAAGTGCAAAAGAACCAGATTGGAAACAGAAACGGAAGGGCTGTGGAGGGTGGTGTCATGATTTCTCCAGCCAGCCATGACACCCAACATTCCAGATCCCCCGAAACGTTAGCAGTGAGAATGGCATTTTTTGAATAAAATGTGTACTCTGAGAAAATAAACATACTGATTACAATCATTGTTGATTTCTAAGCTAAACATTATATTAAATTAATAACCAACCAACTAACTGTGTAAGTTAAATTTCAAGCACTGTATTTATTAAATATAATATAAAGCCTATACGTGTAAATAGACAAACTGGGTGCAACAATTAGCTTAACCACGCAACATATCAATAGTATTACAAAAAAAAAAAAAGAATGTTGCCAAACACTAACGGGATTTGATTCCAAAGCAATCAGACATGACGGGTGTGGATATCTTCTCTCTTGCGCTTTTAGCGGTGGAACAGTCCAGTGAATTACAACAAAAACAAAGACAAACAGGAAGTTGGACATTTTGGACAAAGGAATAAATAGACCAAAACACTGTATGTTACCAAGGCATAAGGCATTAATGCCGCAGGTAGCACAGTGGCCAGAAAGGTGACATTATAATGCCCTGTCTAAACATATTTATTCTCCTGTCAGATCTGCATTCCCAAAAACTAACTAAGGGCAGTGTGTGCGTTTGTGCGCGGGTACTTGTCACCTGGGAGGGAGTAGTTTGTGCTGACACTAGACAAAATGCCCAACCCTTTACAGAATCCACCATTGGGCCCCAAATCAACACATAATTGAGGACAGCTGAGCTCATGATAAGTCTACTTCTCTTTGCAACACTTCCAGGGATCAGATATTCGGTCCACCTTACAACTGCTTTTTCTATCCTTTCACACAATGAAAATGTGTATCTCTGACAAACATTGTGCATCAAGTCTTGTTTGTGTACAGAAACGAGTGTAGAAACCGTCAGAGTGTCCAGGGGGTAAAGTGTCTAGGGGGTAAATTGTCCAGGGGGGTAAAGTGTCTAGGGGGTAAAGTGTCTAGGGGGTAAAGTGTCCAGGGGGGTAAAGTTTCTAGGGGGGTAAAGTGTCCATGGGGTAAAGTGTCCAGGGGGGTAAAGTGTCTAGGGGGGGTAAAGTGTCTAGGGGGTAAAGTGTCCAGGGTGGTAAAGTGTCCCGGGGGTAAAGGTAGGGAGGGGAGAAAAGGAGATCCTCAGAAACATGTTAAAAAAGCCCCACGATACACAGTACTTGTAAATAACGTGGAGAAACACACTCGCCTGTTTTAA
This sequence comes from Novumbra hubbsi, assembly GCA_016801125.1. Taxonomy (NCBI): domain Eukaryota; kingdom Metazoa; phylum Chordata; class Actinopteri; order Esociformes; family Umbridae; genus Novumbra; species Novumbra hubbsi. The sequence goes on from JACXGK010001024.1 coordinate 68,364, forward strand.
TACGTGGGAACAGAGGGAGGGAGAACAAATAATACATATCTGTGATGTGACATTGATCTATGATCAAGGCCGTTTGGTAAAAACAGAAACGTTCCACGTGTGTGTGTGTGTGTGTGAGAGCACAGTCAATCCATTTGAAAACATGTTGATGTTTCAAACAAATTATATCCAGAAAAGTCTACCGCGGCACAAATGCAATACTAAGAGAACCCACCCACAGGCTGTTGAACCCAGAGGCTGGAAGCCCTTTTCTGACAAAAGGCAACTAGTGCGGCAACTGATAACGTAATGACTTTTCCAGATATTACGTAATAAACTTTTTTTAATGTAGTAAATACTGAAGGTAAATATTTTTAATTAATTCAATTAATTAAAATTATATATGAATAATGTGCCAATAACTACATTATGAAGTTGCTTAAAAATAAATAATAATCGTAAGAATAACTAGACGGTAAGTGCTATGACAAATAACAGACACATCTCTGAAAGGTCACGTTTCACACCTGTTTGGTCAAAAGCCATGATACTTGGTACACACAGTAAGTCCATATCTTCACCGGAATTAAGTGACATTATTGGCAGTTTATTACATTAGGACCAGGGACCAGGGAGGGATCGCGGGTTGCGGTGTAACGTTCTGCTTCAGTGAGCCGCCTCCATTTTCCAAGATGAGACGGAAAGACGTAAAAAAGGTCAACAGGGAACGTTGGTGCCCCTCGACAGCGTTTAACAGGTCACAGAATAAGATCCAGTAGGGGTGCAATTCAAGTGGGGATCACAGAACCATCTGCAGGAGATGGATGCCATTTAATAGCTACACACCGTCCATGTCAGACAACAGAAATTGTGGCAGATATGAAGGCGTTATCTTTTGAAAAGAACTAGAGTGACATTGATTTGTGAGGTGACGGCCTTCAAAGTCCTACTACGGAAGAATCCAGTGGGGAAAAGAAGGCTACGTCTGATGCGGTCGCTATGCATAATGGAACTTCACGGAACATCTCAGAAACCCTTTGCGGCATTGTGCCGAGAAGCGACATAACAGGATAATCGTATAAGTAATGCTAAATAAATATCCTGACAACTATCGTAATCATGCGTTTGAAATGTAAACCCCGACCACAATGCCCTAGCAAAACGTAACTTGATTTAAATCTATGTGGGGCGCAATATTGCCCCTAGCAATGGTATTTGGTCTGAAAACGTGACTATATAAACGAAAAATTTACACTCTGCTTTTTATTCTTTTACCCCAAATGCTGGTGATTTACTTCTGGTAGAAAATTGCACATTTCAATTGTGAGGCTAGTCTGGTTGGTCGGCAGGGGACGAATCAGGAAAGGGGCTATATTATCATATGACCTTTCTGCGCTATTATGGCACCGGACAGAAGCAAGACACAGCAGGCATTTACTGGAACCCCATTTTTGGTAATGAACGAGCAGTAGTGTAATCATGTGGGTGGGGCTCCATGGGGGTAACCTTTCAGATGATTCCTAGAATAAATTACATTTAATTGTAATTTGAACACAATCTGTCATTATTTTATATCCAAACAGTGTATTTTAACATTCTACTCCTAAAACCCATCAAAACAACAAAAGATAGAGAAAAGTCTATAATAACTGATGATGTTGAGATGTGGGGAGTTTGGGGGTTTTGATGTGACTGGTCAACATGGAAGACGGGAGAACCTGACAGTGATGAATATAGAGATTAGAAAGACTAGGAAGAGGGATTTCAACTGTCAACATAAAAAGCGAATAAGCTTATTACCGTTGTCAATGAGATTAATATAAACACAACATTTCTCCAAAAACAAATACACTGCTCAAAGAAAGGGAGGAGAGCTGGACAGGACCGTAGAAGCGCATCAACCCAGCAGCAGGACCGGTATCTTCCCCAATGTGCGAGGAGGAACAGAACTGCAAAATGACCTTCAGCGGGCTACTAGTGTACATGTTTCTGACCAAACGGTGCCACGAGGGCCCAACCTCCTCTAGTAGGACCTGTGCTCACAGCCCACAGTGCAGCACAGTTGGCATTCGCCAGACAACGCCAGAATTGGCAGGCAGCCAGTGGCGCCCCGTTCTCTACACAGGTGAGAGCAGGTTCACACTGAGCACGCGGGACAGACGTGGAAGAGTCTGGAGACACCGTGGTGAAGGTCACGCTGTCTGCAACATCCAGCATGGTTTGGTGGTTGGTCAGGGATTGTCTGAGGAGGCATATCAATGGAGGTTCGCACAGACCTCCACGGGCTAGCTAACGGTACCCTGACTGCTGTTAGGTACCGGGATGAAATCCTCGGACGCATTGACAGACCTTACGCTGGTGCAGTGGGCCCTGGGTTCCTCCTGGTGCCTGATAATGCCTGGCCTCATGTGGTGTAAGCAGTTCCTGGATGACAAAGGCATTGATGTCATTGACTGCCCCACACATTCCCCAGACCTGAATCCAACTGAGAACCTCTGGGATGTTATGTATCAGTACATCCTCTGCTGCCTAGTAGCGTCACAAGACTGTCCGGATGCCCTGATCCAGGTCTGGAAGGAGATCCCCCAGGACACCATCTGCCATCTCATCAGGAGCACGCCCAGACGTTGTACATACAGGCACGTGGGGGACATACACACTACTGAGTCACATTATGAGTTGTCGTGATTAAACAGCCTGTGATTTCAATTGTTTGGTTTGATTTTTGGCGTGAGTTTGAATCCAGCCCTCGGTCGATTTTGGTTTCCAATCACGGATGTGAGGTCATTTTCATCTCTACAAATTACACAACACAGAAACAATTTTGATCTTTAATATATTTAGTTTTTCCAGACACGATGTGTGATTTACCTGTTCCCTTAATTTGATCAATGTACTATTTCTAAGACCAACACTGCAAGTGATTTAAAAAAAAAAAAAAAGCTTGAGATCAGCTGACCTTTGTGAAACGTCAACGTTCACCCATCAAAGGCGGCCTAAATGAATTCTAAACTGAATTCAGAAGGGAAAGCTTGAGAGAGGCCTCAGATAGCTCTGTCGGCCCAATTAATAGGATACTGCAAGTGGTTCTGATAGGTGGATTATGGCTCTTAGAAACTTGAGCATTGGGTTAGGGTTATGGTTAGGGTTATGGTTATAGTTATGGTTATAGTTATAGTTATGGTTATGGTTATGGTTATGGTTAGGGTTAAGGATCTCAATCAAGGTGCACAGCACAGTCAGTTGTGCTCTGAGTTTGGGTGGGCAGTAGGAGAACTGCAGAAACGTAACAGGCATTACGAACAAATTCCTTGCAAAAATGTCTACACTTCGACATGACAGACGAGCTATGATACCCAGACAATCAGCCCCTTAAGTCTCTCCATCCCAACCAAAACCAACTCCAATACCAAGAGAATCAAGGCTCGTATATATTTTGATTCTAGTAAAAAACGTGTGAAGATGAGGAAAAACATAAGCAAAGTTTTATAAGGGAATCATATAAATCAGGACAGTGGACTTTCTTGTTTTTTGATATTGTCGGAGAGTCCTCCCCAAAGAAAAAAAACCAAACAAACAAACAGCAGTGCATTATGGTAAATAGCATTCTGTGCAGTCCTTTAAACTAAACAAAAGTCTACTCTATCTTTGTGAGATAAAATAACTGCAATTGTTTTCCACTGCAGTCTGTTCAGTTGTATCCAAAAAACAAATTCTGACCACTATATACTGTTGCACCACTGAGAGGTTCCCATTCCTAATAAATAACTGTATCAAATACATAGTCAGGCATTTCTTCTGAAGTACTTCCTCAGCGTTCATGCATTTAATCCATTTTACTAATAGGATTTCTAGAACCAGTGGCTTGTCCGTTATACAGTAGCCATCTCATTTCTCAGTTTCACTATGATGGATGTTTTTTATTGTCTCGAAGGCACTAGTTAATACTCTGCTAAATAACTCATGTTTGCTCTTGGTGTTTTGTATGGCTCAGTCCTTTGAGAGAAAGCCCGCTGCTCGCTAGGACACACAGGCTACTGAAAATGAAAATGTCCAACTGGACAAGTTCAGCCTAATTCCAAAAAGAAAATCGATGTGAAACATCTAAAATAGAGAAATGTATTTTTGAAGTTTGTAGAATGTTTCTAAAACCTAAAATTGTCAAACATTAACATACAATGAGCCTCCAAATCTTTTTTCTTCTTTTTGTTATATTTCACATATCTTTGAGTATATTTATTTAGTACAGGAGGCAGTTTTTTGTCCTTTATTCAGTACACTTTGAAGCCAAATGAACTAAGGCCAGTTGTTGCTCTGGATGCTGAAGGCAGGATAACAGGCCAGACTTTGATTTGATCCCCACGTTCCCCTCAGGGAGGGAGTCTGCTCTCTATGCCCCGTCCCTGACCCAACCCTCTAAACCCACCGCAGGAGGCAGCTGATGAGATTCTCACTTACCCCCGAGCCTTCCCGATCCCCTGACTTTTTTTACATCGTACTTTTTTGATCTTTCAACTTTTTGTTCCGTAAATCTTTTGTCCGAGTCCTTATTTACTCTGTATCATTGAGGAATTATTTCTCTAGTCGTGGGCTTCACCATGTGCTGGCTCTCGCCATCGCTTTTACAAGTCACATTACACTATTCACAGCATCCCTCCTCTTGGGCCATTCTTGCCTGTCTAATCTCTTGTCTCTGAACGACGCAGAATACGCACGTAGCTGTTCTCACACTTGGACCGTACAGAACGTGCTCGGCCTAGGCACGCGGGAACAACGGCCTCTAGTGGAGAACGGACATCATTGCAGGTTTGCCCACCCTTTCACATTCACTGTGAAGTACAGAACTGGACTCTAGCACTGTGAGGATTGATTAGCCGTTTTAATACCGGCAGTATTACGCCTGTAAAAAATAGTTTCAGTGCAAGTGATCAAAACTGTCGGGTATCGAAAGGGCAGTTTTTACTGTGCCAATAAACCATGTCTGAATAATAATGAGCAACAAACATATTTAAATATAGATTCACCCTTTTTTATTAAGACAAAATAGATTCTGAGATAAACTCCAGTAGGCTTAGAGCATTTCATTACATGCTTAGACACACTTTTACATTATTGTCTTATATGGTTTGAAAAATGCATACAGGTAAAATAAGGACAGGGTTGCATTCATGCAAAATACCAGTTGTTTAAAGTACACAATCCCAAGCAGATTAATGCCACTTTAGTATTGTTGCATCAAGTCTTACAAAAGGAACACATCATTGCACACCTTTAAAATGTCATGCGGAAGTCAAGAAGCCTGAGGAGAAAATGAGGAGACAATCTGATAGGTCAAACGGTGTGATCCAACATTAATGCCATACCAACACAGTGTGTCAGACGGTGTGAAGCCTATAGTAAAAGACGTAAACGTTTTTGGATTGTTTGCATCTGCTTGCTTGGCTTCCTCCTCCATCTCAGTACAGTCATGAATAATGACCAAATAAGCACTCCAATCTCCTGACCCTTCAAAGTGTACCACATAATAGCTCCTAAAGTGTCGGAATGATTACTGTGCTCGTGTGAGAGTATGTGTTTGTGTGTGGCTGTGTGTGGCAGGTACAAGTTCCTACTATACTTGAGAAAACAAAAAGGGCGGATAGGTTTAGGAGTTATGCTTAGGTTTAGGGTTTTGAAAATAAGGCTATTATTGTGGTTATACAAAAATATGACTTTTGTCTTGGTATACAAAAAGTCCTCACAAGTATAATGCCACAACTGGCTGTGCGCATGTGTGTGCGAAGACCGCACGTGTTATTTGGTGCACGCTTGCGTGCGTCTTAGACACGGTTGTGAACTGGAGCTGTCGGAGGCTCGTCAAGCCCGGAGTCATTTCCCCAGTCTTCCGGTTGTGGGTCATCACCCCTTCTCCATTCCCCGTGGCGGAAATGGCTCGTGAATGAATGTGAATTCATTTTACGCGGAGATGGAGTTATTAATGGCTGCCATCTATTATCTTCTCTTACCGCAAGACAACGGCCCGCGAGGAAGCTGGCAACTCAACCCTCTGAAACTACAGACGGCAGCTGATTTTTTCACGTGACGTCGCGGCATATGAGAACGCCCACTTGGCAGGCAAAACAAAGCCCCCACCATTACCCACAGCTTTTAGTTGGAAAACAGATAGTTGCAGTTTCATTGGAATCGCATACTGGAGATGAGCGAACAAGATCGCCGAGGAATGGCAGTCGTCAAAGTACACTCGTCTTTGCAGCGAATAATTAATTCTATGTAAGTTATGGCCAAATAGCCACACAGTATAAATTCTGTATTGGCAATCATTATATCTTCATGTAAATATTGTAATGAGTGACATGGCCCACTTTCGTCTGCACGTGTGCTACAAACTCCACTAGCCTGGCTATTGTTAGTGAGGCCATTTCGGTCTAGTTTCATCTAGGACTGAAAAACTCAATTGAGTCCTAGACTATTCCTAGACTAGTCTTAGACTAATCTTATTCCTTATCGGCAAAACTGGCCCATAGCGTTAGCTAAATTAATAACAAAGTTAATACAGGAGAAAATCCCACCACCCTAACCCACGCAGGCTGTCAGTGGTAGGTCATTTAAACAGCCTGACATTGGGAGAACGTTTCCATCATTACCGGTACATTTAGGTCACAAGATTATGTATCATACTGGCTGCACTACGCTACACTGACCACCCATAGAACCAACGGTAATTTGAGTAAATTAACACTCGACTTCGCTTTGTCAATTAAGAATTTAAGAAGGGAAATAACGTGGAGGGCGCAGTATATGGGTAAAGTGCCTACGACTAGCAGTGTGTTTGCATACCTTTGTTTTCCATCTTTTGTGAGGTGATCCAGACACTTGGGGGCTGTAAAAGTAGAACATTTGACTGGCCTGTGCAGTAGCTGTATTGAGTTCCCAGTGTTAGTCCCCATGTTTTAACATTGTTTTGCCCGCCAGGGCTACAGAGCAATCACGTGACTGAAAACTATCAATGCTGAACAAAATACCTGCACCAGATTAGCTGCTGAACTCGAATGATCTACTTTTTATTGAAAAAACAGCCATCCTGTAGCCAGAATTGGGATTTATTCATACCGCGCTGAAGCCAATACAAAAATAACTTAACAGGGAGCAATGTATTACAAGGAGAACATGGCAACTGAGGCATCTTTGGTGGGTTCAGGGTCCCAATATTCATGTACCTTCAGCAGTGACTGGAAACTAATGCTTATGGAATATTTATAAATAGCGTTGTTCAACAAAGACAACTAATAGATGGATGTGGTCTTAGGCATCAGGCGAACTCTTTGACATGCTTCTGCAATAAAGACTAAACATTCAACCGTTTTCTACCCGTCAGAATTAGGCGTTTAGGCGACAAATGTCTCTTGAAAGCCAAGACAACCAATAAATCAAGCACAGGGGCCAGTGTCACGCTGAGGACCCATGTTGCCCTACAGCAAATCTGTGTCAGTGTCTTCAGACAGATGCTCAGAAAAAGGCAGAGCCTTTGAAACTATGGCAACCGGGTGACAGGTCCGGAGTGCCTACATGGCGCTAGTGAGGAGGGGTGACGTGACCCGACCACGTAGAATTGCTATCTAGAGAAGCTGTAAAGGTGTACAGTCTACTTAGCTCACTGTCTGATCTGAAGCCAAGATTATATTTCTACGCCAGACCATGCTGCTGTCCAATAGCGAACCACTTCTTCTCTATTAGTATCTGTACAATGAATTCATTGCAATCATTGCTATGGATAAAGTGTCCTGTGCACATCGGGATGATGACTGACTGCGAGACTGTTCGGGTCTATCAATCTGTGTTGTGTTGATTAGGTTTTGTGCTCTCTGTGGCCCCCGGACGGGGTCGTTCCCGCTTTGGCAGCAAGCGATGTGGATCCGAATGAAATCACAGATGAATAACTACCTGCAAGTATGAACAATGTCGCTGTACGAGCAATGGATGAAAACAGTTTCCTCAGACATTTTGGCCTTCTATAAGAACTATTATTAAGAAATCCCAAACACCAACAAACATGATCCAGACCTGTTGATTTGTATGTTGATTACATGACCCCTTTCAGGGTCCCTTTAATTGGTCTTATCACCAACCAGGGATCCGTAACGGACCGTAGATTGTGCACGAGATTGGGATGGAACGGGAGCTGGTCATAAATAGAGCATACATCTGTTGCACGCCATATCCACTGCCCACATAATCTACTTCTGAGGAGATCATGGTGTGTGTGTGTGTTTACGTCTGGGCCCCTTTCCTCCAAGAATAGACATTCATACTAGTACAAGATCAGAACAATGCAGTGTTCTGCCATGATCAGTGTGCTGTTTTTGTGTGTTACTGTGTTAGTCAAATAAACATTCAAATCAACATAATTAATCCCATTCACTCCAAAATACATTTTGACACCACTATTAGAAATGGTTATAAGCTTCAAAATTATGTATAACATATGCATTTACTTCCCAAACTAAGCTTAATAGAACTTGTTGTAATGTAAATATCGACATGTGGCTTGTTCATGGTTCATGTAACATACAATGAGTTACCTCAAGTTCCACTTATCCTGTCTTCCAGTCAAACTTAGTGGCACTCGCTCGCACTGTACAATCATTTTGTTTCCAGAAGGGAACTATAAGTTGGAGGAGAGCATTTATTAGGGGCAGTCCTTAATAGGCAATGCAGTGTGCCTAGATATAGGCTTTACAAATAAATGACATTTTGGCCATATACCACAAGCCCCTGAGCTACCTAAATTATACCTCAAAAGGTCAGCCAATCAGCATCCACAACGCAAAAGGCGAATAAACTATGGCTTTTATCCAATACACAAGGTGCTACTGCCAGCTGTTTTGCACCAAATTTCCTTCACACACACGCTTACGCGCACACACACACACAAAGCCCATGAAGATATGACAGACGCTGCACCATTCCTGGTGCCAGTTCTATGTTCCGCCGACAGCCGGTGTAAAATCAAACTTGTGATGGTAAGTCAAAGACATCACGACAGCTAACCAACTCTAATTCTTCACCGATGGGACGGGACAAAAAGCGTCCCGCATGGTAAGCTTCTGTATGGCCTTAAAGCTTGGGACTCGGGCTCCATCGGTGCTTAGCACAGAGTAGAAATGGAATGGGCGGTCATCTGTGCCACTCGGTGACTCCAAAGAATATAGATGGCCACTAGGAATGTTAAATTGTTTCTATTTCATGGTCTTGTGCCTGGGTAAGGTAGGTGTGCCCGACCATGACACAGAAGTTGTTAGCTCAGACACCACATCTGGAGGCACATGAAGTGTCCCACCTGAAAGGAACCCCCCCCCCTTCTCGAACCTTGATACAACCTTTTAAACAATAGATAGACCTGGGGCTTCAAAACACTGAAGAACTGGGATTCACCATATTCACCCTTTTCCGTGCTGGTCGGTGAAATGCGGACTAGTGGATAAATGTAACTGCAAGATATGTTCTCGGCCCCAAAACATCATCAGTTAGATAACGAGCAGTGTGTCACGCCATCACCTCGACAATTATTAATGAGGCCGTTTTGGTTGTTTAGATTTGTTAGATTAGCTTCCGTACACTATAGGCCGGTTTCACAAGCCTAGTTTAGTCTATCCCAATGGAGTATTCTAACTGGATTTTCTTTGTCCAAGACTAGGCCCAATGTGTGTCGGCCGAACCGCCCCTGTAGGTTGGGCATTGGGGCAATGGGGCTTGGTAAAGTTGGCCGGCGCTATTTCAATAGAACAACCAGTAACTACAAGTTACATGGATTCTGAAATCATTACAAAGACTATTGAAAATCTATTTCGTAGCTATGACTAGTCTTATTTTGGCTTGGTGCAACAGGTCTAAATTCTAATCACAACATCCATTCTGCATATTTGTTTTACCCTGTTTTGAAAGTTTGCAAAGGACTTGAGCCGTGATAATCCATAAACCGGGGCAATACATCTCCCATCCCTTTAAGAGTGTGTGTGTGTCTGTGTGAGTCCGTGGCTCAGTCTTAGTTCTCTGTTGGAGCAACACGCTGGAAAGAGCAGTATGTCGACGTTCCACATTTCGCAAAGAATTGACGATTAGGGCCCAGCGTTTCATCATCAAGCTATCTGACACGTTGCCAACTAATGCTTGATGTCCACAGTAAAGTACACACGCAGTCCAGAATTAGAGAAAGGAATTTCATTACATTCTAATGAGCCTTTTCAGCACAGAATGATCAGCATACTGAAAGCAGTATTACGTATCAACGAAATAAGATTGGAGCTTGGGACTAATAACAAGATAACTTATTGTAAGCATCAAACTTTTTCATAGGCGGAGTCCTCAGTAAGAGCTCCAATAACAGCCACCGACATAATAAATCCAAAGCTTTAATAAAGTCTTTTAACCCTATGCGTATCAGAATTAAATTAAACACGTCCACTTTTAGGAGAAGCTGTGTCTTCACGTAATGTCTCGCAAATGCCACGGAGGGATTGGCGATATACTTCCAGGGCTGAATTTATGCCCCAGACCGCCCCTGGTTGTAAGGGCTTCATGGCTAGCAAGCAATTAGAGAAAAACTAATTGAACATGTTCTGGTTGTGAAAACGATACGTGCCCATGTTTTATCAAATGTAACTGCATCTGCTGCCCTTGCTTAGAGTCCTGCACGGGTCTGTTTTTCAGGCACACACTGGACCGGGGTCGACTTCCATCAGTTCGAAGAACCACCCGACATGTAGATTTAATTTTGGGAGCCCAAACCGTTACCCACAAAACAACATCAATGCATTCACGCCTCCAGACAGAAACGACTCAATACTTCGCTCTCCTGCATGAATCAACTTTAAAAACTAAAAGATGGGGTTGAGCTACACAAGATCCACAGTTCCAACCCTAATATGAACTGTATGATCATGCATTGCAGTGTGAAAGAGCCCACACGCGGGTTTTAGGGGAATGTATGGGTTATTTTATTTAAGTCTTCAAAGCGTGACATTAAGGGACAGGCCGGCACGTTGGGCCTTCGAGGATCACCGTTTGAGTTACGTAGAGTGGATTTCTGAGGTGACATTGCGGTTGAGATGGTGGAGGAGTGGAAACACCACAGCTCTGTATCTAATCCATGAAAACGACCCGAAAGACGGAGACGTTCCTCAATAAGCCTGATGGTTTAGTCACTCTTTATAAACTTTCTCCCGTCCTAGTCTTGTTACCTTGCCATCCTCGCATGGGCTAAAAGCTGGGTCACGAAAGTAGCACTGCTAGTTGACCTAACTCGCAACACACGTTATTGACGGGTTCCCTCTCCACATTTCATCCTGTATTTTTTTTTTTTTAATCGAGTGATTCATCCCAAGTTCACAGTCAACGCTCGAGACACAAAGAATGTTGGTCAGCTTATGCCACAGAGAAACAGAGGCCATTGCAGCGTCTGGGAAGCCCTTGATATCTTTTGTTCAACTGCAAAAGCTTTTGCTGCAGTGTGTCGAAGATGAGGAAAACCAGTTGTGGCAGGGCACGCTTCAATGGCCGTCAATGGCAGTGGCCTAAAGGCAAGGCCAGTCGATACTCTTCTCATCCTACATGCATTAGTCTTCCTCATGCCTAATGCTGTTGGGCATTCCATTACCGCCACTGAACTGAAGCTGTACACAGATCTGACCATAGATCAGCTCCAGGAGGACGTTCCATTTTCTAAGATTTCTCTTTTCAAAAGGCACTTATCAGAAAACACCTTCAAACGAGAATTGGCTGTAGCCGCCTTGATCTAGTGTGTCTTTCGAAAGAAATCCATAGAAAATGTATTATTTTTGGGAGAGACTTGAACTAAATTCCACACGCACACACACACACACACACAGTCTTACACTTTTAATCATTGTCTACCATTCATCACTGTATATGTCGAATTCAGATACAACTACCCGAGTCAACAAACAGAAAGAGACCACATTTGGTCAATTATTCTCATTAAATATTTATGCAAACCTCAACCCATGTTTTACTGCCCACAGTATTCCCCACTTGACCCTAACCCATGTTATACTGCTAACAGTACTCCTTATTGGACCCTAACCCATGTTATACTGCTCACAGTACTCCTTATTGGACCCTAACCCATGTTATACTGCTCACAGTACTCCTTATTGGACCCTAACCCATGTTATACTGCTCACAGTACTCCTTATTGGACCCTAACCCATGTTATACTGCTAACAGTACTCC
>JACXGK010001025.1:0-80276 GCA_016801125.1 Novumbra hubbsi
ATCCCTGCCCTAGTCTCTATAGACCCATCCCTCCCCTATTATCTGTAGACCCATCCCTGCCCTAGTCTCTATAGACCCATCCCTGCCCTAGTCTCTATAGACCCATCCCTGCCCTAGTCTCTATAGACCCATCCCTCCCCTATTATCTGTAGACCCATCCATGCCCTAGTCTCTATAGACCCATCCCTGACTCATGCTGTTTAGTGATGAGTGCTGACGCACAGCCTTCCCAGCATCCCCCGGAAATGTCCCGCCGCCAGGGAACGGAAGCCTGACTGACTGTGAGTTACTGTTGGTTCTCTGGGTTTGTTGAGTGAGTCATTAATATAGCATCCTGTTTCTCTGCTACCTACTTCATTCCCTTCCATGGGTGGTTGAGAATCCCACTGGATGTCTTTACGGAGTGCTCGCTTGTTTCTCACTCAGTATTTGCTCGTAATTTCGTTTAGCTAGAATCCCACCCTGTGTAACTATATATGTTCCTGTGTGAAAATGTATGAATGCGGGTCTAATGCATTTCCTAACAGGATGGAGCTTAGGTTGGGGTGACTATACGCGTAGCTATGCTTACATAATGCATATTCCAAGCGCTAGAAGCATGTCTAAAAAGGTGAGTAAACACACATGATGATAGGTTAAAAAAGTGGAGGATGAACTCGAGCTTAACCACTTGTAGATCCAGGGTTTGTACTAAATGAGGACCCAGAGGTTCTGGATTAAAGCGGAGAATCTGTAATTATACCTTATCATATATGAATGAGTCTATTCATTTGGAAAGAAAAGATTAAATAAGTTTCATGCAAACAATGCTAAGATTTAAACAAGCCGATTTAAATCTGTTAACTTAGCTTGTTATGTCCTAAATGGCACCCTTTTTTTAGCATAACGCCCTGGTCTGAAGTAGTGCTCAGTGACGGCCGCAATTTGGGACTCAGGTTTAGAGATTACCTCCAGATATTTAGACAGTTCAGTGGGTTTGTTCAGACCTGTTTTTTTGCCTGGAGAAATAACAGCACTTTCTCTCAACATGCCGCACTCGTACAGTAACATGAGAGTCATGAAATGTTTTGGGATCACTGAATTATTGGATTTAATTCATGTTTGCAAATTAGACATGTTTGATATTATCTACAGTGTTTGGGTAATATCTATTATAGTTTTCATTTTGAATAACTTTACCAGAAAGGCATTGTTTTGCTTTACTTCAAAGCTTGTTTGAGATTACAATCACACCTACGTATATGACAGAGCCAATTTGATTCCTACGTGTGTAACCCTGTACTGGACTGCATTTGCATGTCACTAAACTGTCACGAGGAAACAAAGTGTTTGTCAAAATATGTGTCAGAGGGGACAAACGCTTTCTTTTAAGATAACAATCACCAACGGTTATAAAATAGTCTGACAACAAAGTAAGATTCTTCTTCCGTCTTTATCATCCAACTGATTTCTAATCAATTGCTCATACAGCTCATACTTCATGTTGCCCTATATTGCTTAAGAGGCCTGATTTTACCATCAGCAGATGTTTTAAGAAAAAAATCAATCAACTCCTCATAAACCTCTCATCATGTTGACCTACAGGAGATCATGTTGTGTGCATACAATTCCTCTATTGCAAATTAGGAGCTATACGGGTATTGCACGAAAACACAACACGTGCAAAATCTTTCAGCGCTAGGCTATAGAGTTCTGTTCTCTGATTTTTTTCAAACCTTGACCCATGCTGTTGTGAAAGACTGTCTCAATAGTTTTCTCGGTGTGTCCTTTCATCTTAATGCAGTCCCTTCTTAAATGTTTCCTAATCTGCGGGACCTGTACAAAAACAAGTATGTCTTCAATATTGTTAGGCACAATGCATAAGAGGATCTTCTAAATAACACTAATGCTGGGTTAAATTATTCTCCTGCAGTTTGAGACAAAAGTATGAAGATGACAACAGTCAAACATCGACTGGCAATGTGAATGACACTCTCCACCTTTAGCTGAGAAGCTAATAATGGTGTATTCTGAAGTTGTCCTCTGGTAAGGGCCGTAATGTTCTCCCAATGGTGTCGTTCCACCAAGTAAATGCTACAGGAACCTGAAGATGGTGGTCAGGCATTAACTGAACGCCTTTAGTGTCTCTTATCGAACCGTCACACTGAGACAAGCCCAACGAACAGGTCCCCCTAACTGTGTGCTGAGAGCGCGTGTCCTGGAACATCCTGCCTCTGACAGCACAAACATCCTCTAACCTCCATCTAAAGGGGGGTTTGAGAGGTACTTCTCATTTACACAGAGTTCACAAGGGTTACTCCAGCGTTCAACTGCAGGATGGATCCTTATCAGTCAGGCGTGCGGGTTGCATTTCAATCAATTCAGCCCCAAATCAGGGTAGCTACAGGAATGTTAAATCATGTCTCCTTGTTACGCATATTACACAACGCTATTATGTTTTTGTGGTGAAGCAACAGCCATCAACTATTAAATGAATCTGCGTGTCTTAAAATACATTTAAACATATTATTTATATATATAGTTAACTTTTATTTAACCAGGGAGACACATATACAATGAACATATATTTACAATGATTGCACATTTACATTTTGCCCACTCTGAACCTTCTAGAAAGTGTAACATCACTAAAAACCCATAAATGCAGGGTAAGGAAAGGGACAAATACAGAACTTATTGCAGACCCATGAAAACAAGGTTAAATGCCCAGTGCATAAACATTTGCCTTGCGTCGTGATGTCACCAAGTGATTGTAACAGATCCATTTACATGACAAAAGTGTGGGGTCAATAGATACAGACACCTGATTGCTTGTATCTACCTTGTACTGCCTCACGTCTCAGTACCAGCTTGCCTGTCTATATAAAGGAAAGTGGTCAGATGGCCTGATCTGGGTCAGCTGGCTGATAACCTCTTCATTTAGTTCTTAACCTCATTCAGAAGCATTCCTTTCCCCAGGACACTTCAACCTCCGACTGCCCGGGAAGATTATATTTTCCTGAGCAGTCAGTCGTATTTTCATGCTTAAATCCTCATGATGGCTTGTTTACATTTGGCAGACCCGTGCTCACAAATGAATAGAAGCTGAACACAAATAAAGCTATAAACACAGAGAATATGCCTTGGTGAGTTATTGGAATTCAGAGGGATTGAGAAAGGTTCTTTTTCCTGCAATGGGGTTAATACTTAGGGGGAATTGTTACAGATAATGGCTGTTTGGATTGACAGCTCATATCTCACAGAACCAAACAATTTTATTAAAAACAATTGTTTCTTTCATCTTTTGTCTGGAACCATTTTTTTTGCTATGGAAATGTACAGGATGTCGGATTCCTGCAAGGTGATCACCCGCTTGTTTAAATAACCTGTCTAATTGACGTCACTTATAACGTTTGACCCGATGGACTGACAGGGGATTATGAGTGGGACATTCCGCTGGAACGGCACGGATGATGTTTACCATCTATGTGCACTCAAGATGAACTGAACGGGAATGAACGCCCCATTTTGCCTTGTCAATTAACTTCACAGATCATGCGGAAGCAGACGGCTTGGAGGGTCCAGGGGTAAGACATGTTTGAGAGCGGTTTAAGTTGGTCACCACTTTGTTGTCCTTAAACTGGGAAGAAGGGTTATCGAACCACTTAAGGGGTTTGAATTTACTCCTTTCCAACCTCTTTTATTCTCCAAATCCTGACGTGCCTTTTTCCGGTGCAGTTTGATTTCATCAACTACATAATCAGTAGAAATGCATGTACATATATCTGTATATATAAATTAAATTCAAATTAAACCATATATATACATATATATATATGTATATATATATATTCAATGAGTCTGTATATGTATAAATAATGTCAAGTGGCAAAAATCTGGTCCACAAATTCGAAGACAATTTACATAAAGTCCCTCTTCGCTTCAGTTGAACGCGGTCATAACATTCAGAACAGGCCGTTCAGCGCTCCTTTAACAAACAGCCCTGCCGAACCAACATGTCCGCCCCCTAACACCACGCGCTTCTGTAGCGTTCTTTAACCTGACCCTGGAAGTGTTCTTCTGACAGGTGCCCACGCTGCTATTGGCTCAGAGCCTACCGTCTGTTGTCATCTCATCCGAGCCATACCCTACAGACTCCCTTTCTTCCCTCCGAAGTCCATGTGTTCACCGGGCTCCAGTAAATGTCAGGCCTTGGCACGGCCCATGTAGATGAGACCTGATTCCGCACACCGTCCCGTCTAGGATGTCCTGGACCTGCCCTGGACCTGCCCCGGATTTGCCTTGGACCCTCCCTGGACCCTCCCTGGACCCTCCCTGGACCCTCCCTGGACCCGCCCTGGACCCTCCCTGGACCCGCCCTGGACCCGCCCTGGACCCTCCCTGGACCCTCCCTGGACCCTCCCTGGACCCGCCCTGGACCCTCCCTGGACCCTCCCTGGACCTGCCCGCCCAGGAGGCTTCTCGGATGACCTTCTCTCCGGTGCTTGGGAGCGGACCTGCAGTTGGCACATTGGATTTCCAGGCAAACCTCCACCAAGCCCGGGCTGCTGTACAAACATCCACCTTTTCCTCGTACGGTTTTACACTGTACCGAGTAGTTCATTGTAAATGTGTAACTTATTTTGCAAGGCTCGTTGCCTGGGAATGCATTCTCATTTACAGCAATGCCCAAGGCGAAGTTACAAGGCGTTACTGAATCATATACAGTCTTAATGGTACATCTAGTAGCACTAAACCCAAAAGGAAGACAAAGAAGACACTGCACCACCCCAACAACGGCTTTACCCGTTGATACGCCTCCCCTGGCAGCATCAGAGAATTAAATATCTCTTCTGCCTCACTCAATGCCCACGGCTAATTGCTGAGGGTTGCGTTCAGTATGTGCACAGAGCCACTGTTTACATAACACTAAGACCTGTGCTGTTGACTTGAGGGTGTAAGCAGCTTCACCAGAACAACACAATAGGCGAATTACCGTTTGGCTTGCGAGCTGCTTTGCCGTACACTGTAAAATGGCCACACCAAACCGTATGTTAAACTAATGCTCACAATTCGTATTGGTGACGTATACTGTTTATTTTGACGTATGCTTTCTTTTTTCATTAGGATGAAGCTGAGTTTTATTCAGCTTCATCATGACTTGTTCAACTTAAAGACATGGACAGATCCACAAGACTATACTTGCCTGAGCATGATTATTGCTCAACAGTCAAGACAAGACTAGTAAAGGCACTTTTAATGTATGAATATGGTTCCTGTTTTGACACATTGTCCTGTAATACGGAAGACTCAATTCCAAACTCAATTTTCTAATATGGAATCCTCTTTTGTTGAACTTGATCATCACTTAAAGTAAATGCGTTACAAAGTCCGATGACAGTCAATAAATTTTTAGGTCACCGGTCTATTATCAAATCAGCTCTAAAATAAAGGTCCAATGTGAAACACCCTAATCGGATTGGTCAAATGACCAAATTGTGGGAAGATCAGAGTCTTCAAACAGGCCAAAAAGCATTGTTTCAATACGCCCAGAGAGCAGTGAGCTTTTCTCTGGCCCCAGCCCAGCAGGCAAACATGAAAAAACACTCCACAATCTGTGCTTAGGCACCCGTGTGTGTGTGTGTGTGTGTGTGAGCGCGCGTGTGTGTGTGTGTGGGAAGGAGGAGGGACCGTGAGAGAAGTGAGAGGGGACTAGAGAGTAAGGTGTCTCTTAGCAGTCTAATGTCAGTCTCCTGAGGGAAATGGAGTGGGCTGAGTAAAGTTTACTGGCAACGGACACAGTGATAGAAGTTTACTTCCCAGTCTGATCTGGTTTTTGGGATTCCCATGAGGAACTATGGAAGAAGAACAATACTTGTCACTCTTGTTCAGCTGGATCTGTAAAAATCCCTAAGGCACAGGGACGGAAGGAACCGGGACATTTTAGGAATAACTCAGAGGACCTCGGGTAAGTTTCTGTAGTGTTATGTCATAAAAGGCTCGACTGCTGCGGTCTTAAATCATTTGCGACTTCAGTTATTGAATTAAACACTTCCAGGCAATAGGTCTTAAAAAGTCTTAAGATTAATATGCGTTCATGACACGTCTGTAATGACACTTAACGCATTTACAAGTGTCATTTTATTCTAGTCAGGACTGCTGTAAAGGCTTCATAAAACGACTCAGTTAGTCACTGTAGACATGCTACATGCTAATTTTCCTTGTGGTTCGTTCTGTTGACTAACCCCAGCGTGCCCAAGCGCATATGTCACCTAAGTATATCATCCTCGGACCCCCAATTCACTGCCAACAGTGACATGTGTTACCTGAGAGATCTGGGATACACTGAAGGTCTGAGCGTCAACTCCTAGTACCGGGGACAGACTGCGGTGCGTGTGTGTGTTTGTGTAGATAAGTCCGTGGTCCTCAGTCTAAAGGGTGGGGTGTGTATTGTAAACTCACTGCGTTAGAATGAATGACCCGGGCCATAACTGAAGGACCCCTCCCAGTAATTTAGGTAATTGCTGTGCCTGTGGCACTGGGGGGCGGGGAGGAGCCAACAGCTGATGAGGAGTGATGTGGAGTGTCCAGGTGGAGGGGGGAGGCAACTGGTCAAGGCAGGGTCTTCATATTGCTCTGGGCAGTGGTGACGTAGCGGGGCCTACTCCCTAATAGTGCTCCCTTACTCAACACAACGGTTGGTGTTAAGCATTGGGCCACCAGAATGTTGATGTTAAAACATGGCTCACAAGCAACCCTAGCCACAATAAACAACACGTATCGATTATGGTATATTTGTCAAAATGTAGTTTGAATCTAGTCCCGTTGCTTGGCAGTAATAGAATGTTTTCAACAACAACACACACACAGAAATGTGCATACTTAATTTAATGTATCACCTATATAACTGTTGGTGTGAAGACAGGCTGATGCATTGCTAGATTAGGAAATCTGCTAACCCTGGAGGCCTTTCTAATAGTACGAGTAAAGGTGATTGTATTAAGCTTGGTAATGATCATGATTGTGTTGATTCATATAAACCACTATGATAGGACAATAAAGAACCTTCAAGGATAGGTGTACGAATGATTGAAAGCACATTTTACACCAGCGTTGCTCATTGGTAAAGTACATTAAGAAACACTGAAGGGCTCTTTGAGTGGATCTAACACATTAATCATTTGATCACGTTATGAACTTTTCATTCTTAGACGTTTTAGGCAACATACATATATGTACAGCGAAAGCGAGGTGGATAAATGTTTTTTTTTTAAACGCTGTCAACTTTGCCCCAAATCTAAATATACCAGCACAGATACAAGTGAGATTAAACAAGGGTGATGTTGAAATGTGATCTGATCCAAGCAGCGTGGTGGAGCTAAGCATGTACCTGCAGGTCGTGACAACGGGGGTTTGAATAAGAAGAGGCAGCCTTCACAAACACACACACACACACACACATGAGAAGAACAGGCAGGAACACCCAGAAACATGAACGGGAGAGAACATCCAACCACTAACATCGGTGACCTGAGGTTCTTACCCTCCAGGGCGATGATAGCCAGCTGTTTTGCAGACTGAACATGCCCTACTCCACATCGATTTTATGGGCCCTGGTCAGACAAAATACCTTCCGCAGGTTGCCGTTTTGGATTGACTCCCATGTTCATGTAAAGGACATAGGTGAGTTAGAAAAATCTAAAGGCAAAATTGATATGGTGTAAATGAAAAGAGAACATGACAACTCATAATTCTTGTCTAACCTCAAACAACCCTCAACTATTAAGTTGGAATGTGTCACTGCCACAGCCAAGTTGAGACAAAACAAATTACCTGGCTGTCAATCATCCCAATGCTGAATACTCAGGCACAGGTCGGAGCTCAAGCTATTTGCTGAAACACATTTTAATTAATTCAATCATAATTGATAATTATATGAAAAGCCTTGTGTTTCTTCATTAGCGTGTTGGTAAAATGTAGCATAGAAATCATCCTAACACTGTTTTCACACTGAAATGTTGGGTATAATTTGTTTCTGTGGTAACAGAGTACTAACGGGTATCTCATGTATTATTTCAAGGAGCAGCGCAAGGGTTCCTCTTACTCCAGATTTTGGTGCGATCTTCTATAAAATTTAGACAATGGAAAAGATACAGCATATCTGCGACAGAGCAGGTATGGCATGTGGAGCCAAATACCTCACCTCAAAGTGCTAAGAAGTGGTCAAATCTAAATGCAGGGAGACTGGTGTCTGTGTTGTTGTCCAGAGCAGTACTGGAAACCTAAACATTTCAATTGGCCAATAACGCAATTGCCTAGGCAATATTAAGTTAACAATATGAATGTTTATATTTCATTTAGCAATGAGAGCATGTTATATTTAAATAATAATTTCAATGTTAATATGGGTTGAAAATGTTGTTATGCCTGGTGGAGAAAAATAAACATAATCCCTGTCTTTGAATGTACGACATATAAAATAAAGTGAAATGCAGTAAGTTTTAAGGGACAAAATGGTAGACAAATCGGAATAACATACTGAACAGACAGCCTCCCAGCTGAGCAGTGGTAATATTTACATTGAGATGGAAGTGTTAACCCACCTCCAAATCCTGTTTAATGCCTCTCATCACCCAACAAATCCTTTTTTATTAACATGTGTTGGCTAAGGCTTAAAGATAAGGATTTGATTATAAGATATTGTGCTAAAAAATAGAATCATAATTACTATTTTTGGTAAAGACACCATCTGCCTGCTTATTGGCTGAGTCCTGTCTTAAAACGATGTATTGCCTTGCTTTGGTCAAGGCATGTCAGGACAGGAGACGAATACGTACCATACCGCAGCCATTCACTCTAGTGTTGGGTCATTGCTTGTTTAACATCTATATTGTATTGCTAAGACAGGAGCAGGTACCAGGGCAATGACAGAGCGGTCCCAATCTGGTCAAAAATCTACATTTTGAATGGGCCTGTATTTGAGTTTTGCTGAGTGGTGGTACACAGCACATTAGTTTTCATGCAGTCATACATTCTTTCCTATGAAAAATAATAAGCTGTATTTCATTATCCTGCTCTCCCTGTCCCTCTCTTTGTCCTTTTCTCCCTGTCCTTCCTTCTATTCTCTTTGTCTCCTTATCTGCCCCAGACCTGAGGATCCTTGCGATGACGATGAAGATGGTCGCAACAGACCCATGTGCGTTACTTGTTGTAGTGACCGTCTTACTAAGCGTTGTACCAAATCAGGCACAGGGCTTGGTGAAGGAGTTCGGGATGGACAGCTCTAACATTAGGTTCACCTCTCATCTCTACAACGCCACCATTTACGAGAACTCTGCCCCCCGGTCTGCCGTGGACAGTACCATTAAGATGGGTATCGTACTAACAAAGCCCCTCTGGGACATCAAATATCGGCTTGTCTCTGGAGACGATGACGGCCTATTCAAAGCAGAAGAGGTCAACGTTGGGGATTTCTGCTTCTTGCGAATTAAAACACGCACCAGTAACTCCGCATCGCTAAACAGGGAAGTTAGAGATAGTTACACGCTCACGATTGAAGCCACTGAAAGCGCACATGACTTACAAGCCCGGACCAAGGTATTGATCCAGGTGCTGGACACAAATGACCTGAAACCACTCTTCCTCCCAGCCTCGTACAGTGCGGTCGTCAGGGAAGACGCCCCGTTGAAGTTCAGTGTGGTAACGGTCAGCGCGACAGACGCAGACATTGGCAGCAACGCAGACTTCTATTACTCTTTCACGAGTAGATCCCATCCATTCACGATCAATCCTTTCACGGGCACCATCAGCCTGGTCAAGAGACTGAATCACAGCCGAGCTGACGTGTACGATCTCACTGTATTAGCCGAGGACAGGACCAAGAAGATATCAGGGGTTCAAAAGTTCGGTAACGTCGCAAGGGTTAAAGTGACAGTAGAAAAGGGATCTTGGACAGCACCAACTATCAAGCCTGTCCCTGTTATCCAAACTCAGAAGCATGAAGACGAGAAAATAACTATCGATATCCGGGTAGATCCAGGTGTAAAGCCGGTTGATTCCGTCAGTATTGTTGCCGGGGATCTACAGAGGTGTTTTGAGATTATCCCCTCCAGTTTGCGAGGCCATGGTTTCCAAGTGGCTTCTACCAAGCGGATTAACTGGTTCCAGAGTCCTTCAGGATTTAATCTATCCCTCCAGGCCAAAGACAGGAGCAGTCCTCCTCAACTTTCTACGGTTACAGAAATTCAAATCCCTCCCTATGAATATAAGGAGTTCACATTTCTGGAAGACACCTATATTGCCACACTAAGTGAGTTTTCCCCACCAAAAACCCATGTTGTTAAAGTAAAAGTTACGCTAACACCTTTGAATGTTACATTCCATATAAAGAGTAATTCTGATAGCTCAAAATTTAAGATAAACCCCAAAACGGGCGTCATTGTGAACACAGACACTTTTGACTTTGAGAAGAAGTCGCGTTATGAATTTGATGTGATGGCAAATAACGGCAAAGCGGAGACTCATATCGTCATTGAGATAACTGATGAAAATGACAATACCCCCACATTCACCAAATCCTCATACCAGGCTAGCTTACCTGAGAATGTACCGATAGGCACCAGTGTTTTATCAGTCTCCGCATTAGATGAGGATGGGGGCCGAAATGGATTTGTGACCTACGCCATAGCGAACACAAGCCCCTCTCCTTTTTCCATTGACCCAGTCAATGGGGTGATATCCACGTCTGAAGATCTGGACTATGAACTCATGAGGAGGTGGTATCACCTCAGGGTCTGGGCCTCTGACAGTGGCAGTCCGTTTAACCATGTTTCTGAGTGTGCCGTGACGATCACCATGAACAACCTCAATGATAACACCCCTATGTTTGAGCAGGTGGGATGCAACGCCACCATACCTGTTGACTTACCATTAGGAGAGCAAATCGCAGAGCTGTCTGCTGTTGACCCAGACGAACTACAACAGCTGAGATACGTGATAGAGTCGGGAAATGACCAACAACATTTTGACATTGACACTGTATCTGGAATAATTAGGCTGATCAAAAAGATTCCCGCAGCAATGATTGAGACTCAGTTGCCCTCGTTCAAACTCCGTATTACAGCAACAGACGGCGAACGCACCTCTGAACACTCCGTTGTTACGGTTACGTTCGTCAGCCAGGGCAGTGAACCTACATTCAGCTGTAAGGAGACGGGCATTTTCAAACAGCTCACAGACAAACTGATACAATCCATAAAGCAGATCCCGGATGAAGAATCCTTTTCAGACATTCACATAATCAACCGCCACTCTCCTAAGTTCAACTCTGGTGTCCCAAGTACTATTGACATTCGAGAGGATTTTCCTTTGAATGCAACCATCCTTCAATTCAAGGCTACAGATAATGACACTGGATTCAACAGCAGGCTTTTGTACCAAATCTCCAGTGGAAATGAAGAAGGGTGTTTCTCCATTGGTATTTGGTCTGGGGAGTTGCAGCTGGTGTGTGATTTAGACCGAGAAGTCAAAGAGTTCTACATCTTGAACGTTACTGTCTACGACTTAGGAGTCCCACAAACCTCAGCATGGAAATTTCTTGCTGTGAATGTGTTGGATGTCAATGACAACCGACCAGTATTCAATCAACTCAGGTATATCACGCACATCCCAGAAAACACAGACGTTGACACAAAGATATTCCAGGTGCTCGCCACTGATTTAGACACTGAGGACAATGGAAAGGTTGTATATTCTTTTCTTACGCTAACCAATCTGTTCAAGATAAACGAACTCACTGGAGAGGTGAGGCTAGCTGGTCGGTTAGACAGAGAAGCTTTCCCCAGACACGACCTAAAGATAGAGGCTCGAGATCAATCCAAATTGGACCCAACTCTGTTCTCCATATCCGATCTGGTCGTGGTGTTAGAGGACATCAACGACAACCCTCCCAAGTTTGTACCCAAGATGTACAGCATCAAAGTCCCTGAAGACTTGCCATTAGGAACAATCCTATTGTGGGTTGAGAGCCATGACTTGGACCTGGGCGCTGGTGGACAGATCACCTACAATCTGAAAAACAGTGCGAGTGGGCTATTTTCTCTGGACGCGTCCACAGGTTCTCTAACCCTTGAGAAGGAACTGGACTTCGAGAAGAGACAGTCGTATAACCTCACAGTCCGAGCGGTGGACCATGGTCTTCCTCGCTCTCTCTCCTCCTCCTGCTTCATTGAGGTTGAGGTCCTTGACGTCAACGAGAACCTAAATAAGCCAGTGTTCTCCAATTTTGTCTATGAGGCCAGTGTTATGGAAGATGCACCAGTGGGGACCTCAGTGTTGACCCTGACAGCAGCTGACAAAGACCTGGGTAGAGATGGAGTTGTCAGGTATCACATTCATGATGGTACCGGTCTGGGAGTCTTCACTATTGACGAGGAAACAGGTAGCTAAATATTCAGTTATCTGTACGCAATAGTAAAAACTAAGCTTTATTTTATAATATTTTCTGTAGCATGAATGTTTTGTTGTTATAGTAGACTATATTCAAATTGAAATGTGAGTTCCTTGAGGTGTTGAATGGAAAATGGATATGAAATATTAAAACTACCCAAGACTGCTATATTTCAACATATTGTATGTAGTTAGGAGGTTAATCCATCACCTCACAATGTGTAACATTTCATTAGCATGCACTGGAAAATAAGTACACTGTCATGAGTGTTGAAGACATTAATAGGGCCATTCTTTCAGAATATTATTTACACGTTATACTCCAGTCTCAATAACTTGACACATTTTTGGCAAGCCTAAGTTATCTTTAAACACTGGTTTTCACCACATTGGTCAGAGATTTTTTTTTATCACAGACACATTATAAATTATGATTTCCTTCTGTTTTGTAGGAGTTATTTGCACTGCTGAGACGTTGGACCGTGAGGCTGAATCTCACTACTGGCTGTCGGTCTATGCCAAAGATCTGGGAACTATTCCACTTGTGACCTGGGCAGACGTATACCTGGAAGTCAAGGACATTAATGATAACGCTCCACAGCTTTCCAAGGCTGTCTATTTCGGCTCCGTCATGGAAAACATGCCTAAAGACAAGTCTGTGCTGCAGGTCAGTGCTACTGATGTGGACATATCCTCTGAGGGAAAACTCACTTTCCAGCTTCTGGATTCACAACGGACTTTTTTCACCATCAACTCCAAGACAGGTACATGAAACCTTTCAGATTGAAACATTAGGTTGAGTCCTGAATGTCTATGTAATGCGTAACTGTGAGGGATCAGCTTAAAGGTTGTGTAGTATGTTGGGAATACGGTGACGTATGGGACTGGCATATGATTGATATGTATTGTTAATGACACCTTGGACTGGTGATTAATGCCTGGGCTTCTGGATTTTTCTACATGGCAAATTCAAAAAAGGATTTTGTGAAATTGACATGACGTGCATGGCAAGTTTTTTGTTGACGAGTGTCGAACATTCATTTCAATCGAATTCATTGCAGCTGTAAAACAGTGCGTGACTTCTCTACAGATCGGGTAGAGAGTGATAGGTTAAGAGAAGCACAACGCACAGCAACGTGCTAACGCATCATCCAGGGTGTGTCACCACACTTGAGGCCGTGACAAGGTCATACTCGACTTAGCTCTACACACGAATGTGCTCAACGTAAAATCAATCCAGGGAGTCGTGTCTATACTCGGTGGCCTGTAAGTGTAACACAAAAAACTCCTCAGTCAGAAAGTTGAACTTCAGTCATCTTTGACAGTTTTGTTCTGTGGTTGAATGCCTGTCGCACAGACTTGGCTCTTTGAAGACAAGGCAGAATTGAACTGCATTAGCAGTGTGTTGCAAGCCCCAGCATGCCTCTTTGTCCTTGACTTGTACCGTAATCTCCACAGCTCTCCCAAGCATCCACACCCCAGGCCAACACCAGAGGATTAAAGCACAAAATAAGCTCCATTAACTATTATACAATAGATGTGATGTTGAATAGAAATACCTAGTGTGATCAAGTGAAGTTAAATTCATAAAAGGGCCCTTTGTCTAGCTTCCAATACCCTACACTATTGTAAGCTTTATACTTTGGTTTGTAGTGCTACGCTTCTGCACCAGCATTGCCTTGGGTTTTAGGACGTGCATTTGAGTAGCGCTAGGTGAGAACTGCTGATGTAGGCTTTCTGAAACATCCTTGATTGATTGATAGACAGTATCAAGGGCCATGCTGCAATCTGAAGCATGTACTATTGTTGGATATGGTGCTGGCAAAATATGGTTGATTTGTGTGTGTCTGAGGATATGAGCTGTCTGAGGATATAAGCTTTACTCCTCATGTCGGAGCAGGAAAGACATGACTCACTGCTACAGAAAGGTCTGACTAAGCCTTCAATTAAATCAAGTGTTGTAGTAAGCTAAGAACATACTGTACAGTGTCTGCAGTGAGAAAGATCAGTTAAGATCCAGTAATCCGTTTGGATGTATTCGAGCAGTATACTGTAGCAAAGTCTCACCATCTGGAGTATAAAGAAGACTAGGAAACTACAACAACACAAAGAGATGAAGTGACGTCTTTTTCAGACAGACCTTCAATAAGCTTTTTTCCCACGTCTCAGCTAACGATGAAAACAGCAGCTCCCTGTCTAATTTGTCTCACCTGCCTAAATACCCTCTGCCATAAAGACCCAGCAGGGTTTGTTTTGAGTGCCATGAAAGTGAAATGAACCCCAAAAATGCAAGTTAACCCCTCCCCCCAAAACAAACCACACACACACACCTGTTTTTTATGTTCCTTTCCCTATCCCATTACATTAACCCTAACCCAAACCTTAACCACAATAACTGAAATGGTATGCCTAAACTCAAACTAGCCGTAACCCCCAAAAATGTACATCTTTCTAAACCTAATCCCAGGAAAAAATAAATATTTGCCATAGCTTTTTCCTAGTGGTGATTGTTTAGATAAAGCTTTGGGGAAGTGATTCGTTCTGACTGACTATCTTCTGGTCTCCATAGGCTTTCTACACCCGGTTCACCCTAACATACATGCATGGTAATCAGTCACTGAGGTGTCACAGAAACTCAACTCATCCTGCTTTCAGATAGGATGTACGCCAATAACCCATTCATACCACCTGGAGGGTTACTAGTATACCGAGTGAACACGTGAGCAGGCGTCTTTATTGACCAGTATTTTAAAGATTACTATCAGCACATTCAGCATGTTCTGACAGACTAAACATTTAACAGTAGAACGTACCTTCAGGAAACTCACATGAGTACAATGTTGTTTCATTTGGGAAGGTTACATGAGCCAGAAAGGATGCTGAGTGTAAAAAAAAAAAAGGCAGTGGTTGTTCACGGTGGATTTAGAAGTCAAACGTCTAGATTAGAATCAACGTACAGATCAGATGTCAAACTGACATTCTCTACCAACCGTAGAAGCAGTCCGGACTTGCAGCCTTTGAATCTCAGCCTGACCCATATCCTCGATGCCCGTATCCTCGATGCCCGTGCCTGTGGATGCCCGTGACTGGCGCGTCTTCCGTGGTTAGGGTTAAAACAGCAGTACTATTCATTGTATGTCCACTTTTCACTTTTTCCCCCTTTTCATTCTTCCCCCGTTCTTTCTCCAGAGATTTAATAAATGCATCCACACACCAGTGACTTGAACAATGCAATTCGAGGTCAACTTTTAAATTATAAAACGTGCATGAAATTCCAATTTACAACCCCCCCCCATGTTTTCTTTAAAAAGAAAACATGATTAAAAATTCAACATTTCACTTAAGTCATATTTTGTATTGTAGGTGTGTAATCTCGAAATCAAATCATTAGGCAAGCCTATCCATTTTTTGTTTGTGAAATTGCGCAATGTGTTGATGGATTCCCCTGTGCTACTGAAGGCCGCATCGTTGCACGCTTGTTTAAAGGGGTCGTTGGAGGGTGTAAAATATACCTACGCCTTTAACAATTTTGGCACCCTCAGCTTAGTACACTTGTACAAACGGAGGAGGCACACATAAACAGGAAAATGGGTTTTGAGGGTGTAGTAGAGGACAGAGGGTTTAATTTGGTATTTATCAGTCAAATAAATATTAAAAGTTGTCAAATAATATATTTCAGAAATATATTTTCGAATGCGTAAAAGAATAATTATTTTGCAATTTTTTTTTCCCCCCAGTGTATCTTGAAATCCATGCATGAAATATACATTGATCCAAAATAGTAAGGGAACACTTAAATCACACATTGGGTCTCGATGAACAAAATATATTAAAGATCATAATCTTTACAGTACATTGTGTCATTTGTTGAGAACAAAATCACCCACCGATTGAGGGCTGCAAAATTCAAAGTAAACAATTCAAATCACAGGGTGTTCCAACACATAATGTGACCCAGTAGTGTTTATGGCCTCGTGTGTCTGTACGCACTCCTGACAACGTCTGGGCCTGCTGATGATGAGACGGTGGACGGTGTCCTGGGGGATCTCCACTCAGATCTGCTTCAGGGCATCAGGGAGCTTCTGGACAGTCTATGGTGCTACTTTGAGGCCTTGGATGCACCGGTACATAGTGCCCCAGAGGATCTCAGTTGGATTTGGTTCTGGGGAGTGAGAGGGCAGGTCAACCGCATCGATGCCTTTGTCATCCGGGAACCGCCTACACACTCCGGTCACATGAGGCCGGGCACTGTTTTTCATCACGGTACCTAACAGCAATCAGGGTACCAGTGGCTAGCACATGGAGGTCTGCGCGACCCTCCGAGGATATGCCTGCCTACCCATGCAGCTTTAAATTGAAGTATTCGTTTTTTTTGTGAGTGAATGTTCTATACTTCGCTTGCGTGCCCAAATTGCGAACATCTCAAGTGGACCACATACAAGCATTGGCCCAAGGCTTTACCCCTCATGACCTGGTGGTGAGGAAAAATAAAAAGCCTCATGAAGTAAAAGTGTTAGAAATCTGGTGTTGGCCATTAAACATCTTAGATTCGAAGGTATCGGTCCTGTTTAATCTGTAGACCAAATACCCAGGTAAAACCTGTGGGTGAAAATCCCAGAGGCCTCACCCATATTTCAACACAAACCACACAAAAAACACCAAACCAGTCATGAAAACCTGTTTTGTCAGGTTTTCTGATCTCATAGACTTCAGTTTGGCATGAAAATTTGCTGTCAAAATGGAACATAAACATGCGTAGCTAAATACCTCAGTTCTCTTTAAGTACCTCAGTTCTCTTTAAGTACCTCATTCTCTTTCAAAACAATGTTCTGATTTTAAGGGAACTCTCAATGATAACGCCTCCATTGTATCTGTGGATAGACTGCATTGGGTCATTCCGGCAAATCACAATATACTAGTAGGGTCCACAGGATCCTTAAAGGATGATTATTTTACTATGAAAATAGCGTGTGCAGTGAAGTTCTCAGGGGTTTCTTCAGTGTAGACTAGACCGTAAAGACAAAGAAAAAAAAAAAATGACAGAAGACAAATGTCTGCCTGAGGCCCCCAGTGACAGGTGTGCTACCGCTGTCAACGTAGGACAGAAAGACTTGTTATGGCAGCCCAGTTCCTTCCTCCTCATTCCCTCCCCATTACCCCCATGCTGTTTTATTGTTGTATTCATTGTTTCTCATCTTTTTCCCTCTATTCATTCTTCCCCCCGTTCTTTCTCTCTTCTCTTTAACACCTCTTCGTCCGTTCCACTGCCCCTTGTTTTCTCTCTTTGTTTTCTTAGGTGTCATTAGTACTCTGACCTCCCTCGACCGGGAACAGAAGTGTGAGCACAGTGTTGAGGTAAGAGACCACTGCTTGTGGCCAGACAACACGGCCGTTCTAGATTACTGTTAAAAGGCCTATAATGATCTTGAGTCATACATATAATGGTGGATGTGTTTAGCCAGTCCTGAAGAATCCTTGCATCTGCTCTCAGGTGATCGTGTCAGACAACGGCGCTCCTGCACTGCGCTCCACCTCCACCGTAATCATCCAGGTGATGGATGAGAACGACAACAGGCCCCAGTTCAACCACAAGCTCTTTGAGGTTGGCTTTCCCAGACCCATTGGGGTCTCGTTTGTTCCAGTTCAAAACGTCCCTTTGCTCTAAAAGCAGCACCGGGGTGTTTAATAACCAATGTGACCAATCTCCTCCATCGACTGGTTCCAGGTCAAAATACCCGAGCA
Organism: Novumbra hubbsi; assembly: GCA_016801125.1. Lineage (NCBI taxonomy): Eukaryota > Metazoa > Chordata > Actinopteri > Esociformes > Umbridae > Novumbra > Novumbra hubbsi. The sequence goes on from JACXGK010001025.1 coordinate 18,169, forward strand.
GCTCGGCGACGAAGCGGGCGTGACGACCGTGTACCGGATGATTGCCCGGGATGACGACGTAGGGCCGAACGCTGAGCTCACTTACAGCCTCCAGGAGAACCAGAGGGAGCGGTTTGACGTCCACCCGGCCACCGGGGTGGTGACGGCCCGGGGGAACTTCACGGCCGGCAACTACAGCATCTTGACGGTAGGCTGTCAGGACAGAAACGCAACCGCGTAATAACCGGTTTTGCGCGGCGTCCGCATTCGACACCCGGCGCGCCATCCACCCGCTCACGACGCCCGGCTGTCTGTAATCGACGCAACGCGACCGTCTTCCTCCGGGGCAGACATTTGCATACGTGACTTGCACGCGAAGTGGCGTTTGAGCGCAGTGGGAGCCAGCCACAACCCCGTAGTGCGCGTACGTGTTTCGGGATTCTTTGCGCAGCGACCCACATGCTCTCCGATTGGCCCGGCAGATCAAAGCGGAGGACCACGGGAGCCCGGCGAGGTCGTCCACGGTCCGCCTGGACGTTCAGTGGATCCGCAGGCCGAGGCCGAGCACCGAGCCGCTGACGTTCGAGGAGCCTAACTTCACCGTGGCTGTCATGGAGACCGATCCCGTCACTCACCTGGTGGGGATCATCCTGATGGAGACGCAGAGGCTGCTGTGGTATGACATCACAGGTGAGGGGGGCGTGGCGCCACGGCGACTCCATGAAGCCACGGCGACCTCACGGGATGAGGGTGATGTACACTGGGTTTACTTGGAAGAGGAGCTAAATGCCTTCTTTTATTTGACAAGCAACAAAAATAACTAAGAACTGGAAAATGTATTTGCATAGCGTGCATTGTAATTTGATTTGACGTCTACTGTGTTGATATGGTGGGGCTTAAAGTAACCAAAAACTTGCTGTTTTTAAATAAAATGACAAAATGGTTTGAGCCCAGATGTAGGTGTTCTACGACACATTTTACATTTTGGTATGTGCTTAAAGGCAAATGAAAACGGAACCGAGCAAAGATGGATGCCAATGGATCGCTAAGAATTAGTACGGTCGGTCACTCTGTGGTGGAATGGAGCAAGGCAGGCAGAACAGGCCTGGTCCTGGTGTGACAGATTATATCTCAGCTAGAGGTATGGGACTGGCCCCAGTTAAGGCAGAACAGAGACATGTTTCCTCTGATGAAGGGCCAGGTACCTAGCAGAACTCTTTCCTTTGCAAAATCTGCCTGTCCATTTACCATGCTTCATAGGTTTAAGACCTGCGGTTCGTTAATATTTAATTTTCAACCCATGAATAACAAAATAACTGAATATAACCAAACTTCAGCTAAGCTTACTTTTGCCATGCTGCAGTCATTGTTAACTCTCAATAATACTTCACAAAAGTGCAGACAGGTGCGCAAAGCGTTTCTGGAAGGAGAGCAGATCTGTGCAGGGAGCTGGGTGCTCATGCCGAACTCACATTGATACATTTCAGATTTGGGTTTGAACTAGGCCACATTGTCCTAACCGTTTCCCTCCCAGCCTAATCCATCCTGTACATTTAAAAATAGCTCTGCTGCAGACAGCAGAACACGAGGCAGTTAAAAATAAAACCTCTCCCCAAAACTACCAGGTAACACCTGGACTAATGACAACGATGACATCTGGCAGTAAGTGCCTTTTTGTGGTCAACCCGAGGGAACAAATTCCCCTGTAAACCAATTCACTTTTTGGTCCATATTCCTGTTTCACTATCTCTCTACAACCAGTTAGCAAGTTGGACATTTTAAAGTGTCTTTGTTCCAGTTGCCCCTGAAGGAAACAAGATGAGGCCAACATTAACTAAACCATGGCAATTTCTATTACGCCAGGAGAAGCACATGCAGTTTCAACCTTTAAATGTACATGTTCAAACCGCGCCTTAAGCTTTAAAAGTTATTCTGGCCATCACCCTTATATAAAGGCTAACCGATAGCAATTACAAACACCTGAAACTGAACCCTCAAATAATCCTTTTAAGTATATTTTAAAAGCACCATTTCGAATTTACAAACATATTTTATGAATTTTTTTGTTGTTGTAAAACACCCAACTTAGTATAAATATTATTATTTAAGTTATGCTTTAAAACGTTTTATTCTCATCCACCGGCGCTGGAGATATTAAGAGAAAGCTCTTTAAAAATGGAAGACCTTCTGAATCTACATAGATTTCTCAATAAACACCATCTGGCTGAACAAGTATGATATTTACCCCTGCTGCTCCCGGCGTCTGTTCAAAGTTTGTTGCCGCCAAATGTTTCCCCTTAAAATAATTGTGTTGCAGTTATTCTGGTACAATTGGCCATGGGACCGAGGCCCTTTGTTGGGACCTTGTTGTCTATAATTAATAGATAGATGGGTGAACACGGCAGGAGAACCATGGTTTGTTTGCCCCATACTGGCAGACTGTGTGCATGTTACACTCAGTGAGGTGATGGCATAGAATGCAAAGGGGTAATTCTAATGGTTAAGGGGAGAATATGCGTGACCATTGTTAATGAGAGGAGGTCTTCTGTAAGATGAATCTCTCTCAATTGGTTCGTGGGTCTTCTTTCCTGTCCACCAGTTGGTCCTTATCCTGTAGATGCTAAAAGAAACAGCTGTATAACTTATTGGGTTCCAACCACATCCGAGTTATTATAGTTCTGGAGCACAACAAACCCAGTACAGATGTCACTATAGTCATAGGGATCCTCACTCCTGTGGATCTAACGTCTGTGGAGTGACTGACACTTCAAAAGCAAAGCATCCGCTTCCACCGATTCAAAGGGACACAAATGAAACATTCACATTTTAACTGATAACAGAGCAACTTTCAAAATGGCGTGATTGATTGAAATTGACCTATTTCTGATTTTGTATTAACCCGCTAGCTATTCTGTGTCTCGCCCTCAGGGGGCGATGAGGAGCATGACTTCGACATTGAGAGAAACACAGGCAGCATTCTGATTGCCAGGCCTCTGGACGCTGGGAAGACGTCCAACTACAATCTGACCGTTCAGGTTACAGATGGCCATCAGCTTGTAACCACACAGGTGAGACACATACGGTGGAGTGCACATACACCCTGGCATTTCTGACGTTTTACAATGAAAAATGTGTTGCTAAAACTGTACACAGTTATAGGGGCAGCCTTGTCTACAGTGTTATTGAAGAATTATAGGTCCCAGTCTGTATTCGGTCTGACTGTTTTCTCCGGGTGGGCCTCCAGGCATATATTCGAGTGCTGGACATGAACGAGTACAGGCCCCAATTCAAGGAGTCCATTTATACGGTTCGAGTCCCAGAAGACACCTCTCCGGGAAAGGGTATCCTCTGCATCTCCGCTGAGGACAGAGACAGCAACAGCAAGCTCATCTTCTCCCTTCACAGCAGTGTCCATCCAGACAGCCTGAAGAGCTTCCACCTAGACCCGAAAAGTGGCGAGCTGGTCATGACGGAGAAACTGGACTACGAGAAGCTCCCAGAGCACACACTCATCGTCATGGTAATGTTGGGGTTAATCAACTCGTATCGCAGCATTCAGAATATACAGCTTCAGCCTTCATACATGGTGTATACCCTGACAACAAAATACAATGCAAAGTACTAGATTCTTTTTAAACATCATAGCGAAACTTAACATGGAACACATAGCTTACAGCACCTCCAGTTTCACAGAGCGGTGGTGTTTGTATCAAGCAATCCCTGCTGCTTAGATATATAGCTACATCCAAATATACATTTAGTAGCTTTAAATGAGATTGGGTTTTTCGTCACCTTGCCGGGTGAAAAAGGCGTTGAAATGATGATGAAATACCAAAGTGGCCGGTGCTCACCCACGTCTCTTCCCTGACAGGTTCGAGATCAGGAGATCCCCGTAAAAAGGAACTTAGTGAAGGCAGTGATTTATGTGCAGGACTGCAACGATCACTCTCCCGTCTTCATGGCTGACCGCTATGAGGGCACCATCACTAATCTGGCAGCAGTTGGAACGGAGGCGTTGCTTGTCAAGGCTGTAGATAAGGATGTGGGAAGCAACGCTCAAGTAATCTACTCTTTACACTCAGGTACAACACAGATTCAAGATTATACTGTAAGATGACACTGACTTTGAACTGCGAAGACTTCTGTATTTGAGGATGTTTCTTACAGATGAATCCGCGCACAGCAGCTTGTGTAATGAGTTGATTATTGTGTGCTCTTCCAGGGAACGTCGACAACATCTTTGATATCGACAGTGAGCTGGGCAGGATCATCGTGGCCAAGCCCCTGGACAATGTAATCCAGGAGCAGATTCACCTGACGGTGAAGGCCACAGACCAGGGATTCCCCCAGCGCAGTGACCTCTGTTCCGTTACCATCAACATCCAGCTCTCAGAAAAAACCCCACCCAGGTTATTAAGATAAATCAGACTGTATATAGAAGCTTAAAAAGGGCAGTGCATTCTTGAATTATTCTGAAATTTTATCATTCTTAAAGGGTATGAAATACTTCCACCGCAATTAATAATCTGTTATCCTATATGTTAATAAAATTATGTATTTTATCCACAGGTTCGTCTCTGGTGAATACTTCACGGAAGTCAGTGAAGCCAGCCCTCTAGGGACTCCCATTGTCACGGTAATCGCAACCGGTCCTTCAGCTGTCTATTACAGTATTAAGGACGAAGAACCCAACCGAACATTCCACGTCAACGCCGATTCCGGAGTACTCTCTGTGCAAAGGAAGCTCAATTTTGAGGAGTGTTTCTCGTATGAAGTCAAAGTGCGAGCTAGCACTTTGGCAGGAGCCTCGTCGGATACGGTTGTTCACGTCTACGTCATCGATGAGAACGATAACCCTCCGGTGTTCCTCCAGCAGGAGCTCCTTGGCCAGATTAGCGAGTCAGCGCACATAAACAGCATGGTGATGGGGGAGAGCAACACACCTCTGGTCATACGAGCCTCGGACGCAGACCGTGACTCCAACGCTCTCCTAGTCTTTCGAATCCTCGAACCGGAAGCCTTGAAAGTGTTCAAGATAGATCCGAGCATGGGCACGCTGTCTGTTATATCTGAGGTGGACTTTGAATCCACGCCTGAGTTTCGTTTCACCGTTCACGTGCGGGATTCCGGGGAACCAACTCTCTATGCCGCGGAACCGGCTACTGTTGTTGTACGTGTTCTGGATTTCAACGACTGTCCACCCAAATTCATTACACAGGTGTACAAGGCATCCGTCATCTTCCCACCTGTCAGGAATATGGAGGTCACACGGGTCATTGCGCACGATGCAGATTCAACTGTATTATATAGCATAACAGAGGGTAACCTTCAAAATTCATTTGCAATTCATCCTTCTACTGGAGACATCTCTGTCAGCAATGTTTCCGAATTTAAATCATTTTACCACCTCCTGGTTGAAGCCTCTGACGGTCTTTACAAAGATTTTGCCACAGTTCAGATAAACATCACCCACGTAACAGGAAACGGAAATCTTGAATTTGAGCAGAGGTTCTATGCAGCCACTGTTGTAGAGAACACAACCACTATTAAAACGCTAGCAGTGCTGAGAGCTAAAGGCATTTTCTTGAACGAGCCTCTGATTTACAATGTATTGAACCCTATGGGCAGGTTTTCCATAGTTGAAACCTCAGGGGTGCTTTTAACCACAGGCCTTCCCTTTGACAGAGAAGAGAAGGATCTGTATGAAGTTATTGTGGAGGTGAAAGACATGAGGAATCCACCTCGTAGGGCCAGAACCCAGATCAACATTTACATAGATGACATCAATGACAATCCGCCCAGGTTTCAGAACCTACCCCATTCCATGATGATCTCTGAAGACACAGACCCGGGAGATGTAATCTTTCAAGTGATGGCTGCCGACAACGATCTGGGAGAAAATGAGTCCATTATGTTCTCGTTGGAAGAGGATTTTGATTTATTCCGAATAGACCCATATGTTGGAGATGTTTCCCTTCAGCGGCCTATTGATTTTGACACCAAAAATAAATATGTGCTCACTGTCCTGGCCACAGATGAAGGTTTGCCCAGTTGGTTGACCTCAGCAGAGCTTTCTATCACTGTGAGAAATCGAACAAATCCTATTTTTCAGACCTTGCTTTATCCACTTAAAGTCCCTGAAAATATTTCTCCCTACACCACCATATTACATGTACAAGCAAGAAATCCTGAAGGATACCATCTTATCTACAATCTGGAAGAGGAAAACTCTTCAAAAAACTTTCACATAGACTTCAAAACAGGAGTGTTAAGGGTCACCGATTTCCTGGACTACGAAAGGCAGAAAATGCACTTCCTAACTCTCAGAGCCACCGACTCTGTGACAGGGTCCTTTTCAGAGGCTGCTGTCGAAATAGAAGTCGAAGATGTAAATGATAACACTCCTGTCTTCTCCAAGCTGACTTACACAGTGGATATCCCTGAAGGACTACCAATAGCCACGTCGGTATTGCAGTTATCTGCCAATGATCGAGACTCAGGTAGAAATAAAGACATAACCTTCCATATTTTGGAAACAGGTCAAAATGAAACAGATTACTTTGCCATAGACCCGAAAAGTGGGCTTATTGTTACGACACAGGTGTTGGACTACGAAAATACAAAGCACTTCCAGCTAAAGATAGAAGCCATAGATAATGGCAGTAACTCACTGAGCAGTGAAGCCTATGTCATTATTAATGTGACAGATGTAAACGATAATCCTCCAAATTTGAGCAAGTCACACTATCAGGCGACTCTGGACGAAATGGCCAAATGTGGGCACATTGTGATAAAAATCCAGGCTACAGACCCTGACACCAGAGACCTGAACAATCTGCAGTACAAGATCCTCTCTGGCAACGAGGGCAGATATTTTGCCATCAACGAATCCTCAGGGATTATCTCCTTCTCGAATGTTTGTAAAAGGGATTTGGATCCCTTCTACAACCTCACTGTGGCAGTTTCAGATGGCGTTTTTCAAAACACAGCCCCTCTAAATATCGATATGATGAACACTAATAAACACAGCCCCTATTTCAACAAAAACATCTACGAGGCCGAACTAGCTGAGAATGCGTTAGCTGGAACACGAGTGATTCGCCTGGCTGCCATTGACCCTGATGACGGACCTTACGGGAGTGTAGACTACACTATCATAAACAAACTGGCCGATGACAAATTCTCTATAGACAAAAACGGACAGATTGTAACATCTCAACCTTTGGACCGAGAAAATCCATCCCAAAGAGTGATCGCCATTAAAGTGATGGCTAAAGACGGCGGTGGGAAGGTGGCCTTCTGTACAGTGAAGATTATTCTAACAGATGAGAATGACAATGCCCCTCAGTTCAAAGCGTCAGAGTACCAGGTTTCAATTCAGTCCACTGTGAACAAAGGCTCTCCAGTGATACAAATAATGGCATACGACGCAGATGAGGGGAAAAACGCTGATGTGACCTACACCGTGGATGAAGCAGAGGAGGTGACGGAAGACATCATCGAGATAAATCCTTTTACCGGTATTGTCTCTGTCAAAGAAAATCTAATCGGTCAAGAGAACAAGATCTTCAACTTCAAAGTCAAGGCCAGAGATGGCGGATTACCGTTCTACAACTCTACAGTTCCGGTGCAAGTGAAGGTAGTCCCGCCTGAGGTTCCCCTGCCGAAATTCTCCGAACCGCTCTACACCTTCTCTGCCGCCGAGGACATCCCCATGGGAACGGAGATTGGGACGATCAGGGCTGACTCGGACATGCCCATCATCTACAGCCTGGTCAACGGCAACACCGCGGAGAGTAACAAAGACAGGGTGTTTGCTCTGGACAAAGACAGTGGTACTCTGCAAGTCCAGAAGAGCATGGACCACGAGAAGACCAAGTGGTATCAGATAGACGTGTTGGCTCAAAGCAACCACAACGGGACCAACATAGCCTCATTGGTGTCCATCAGCGTCCAGGTCCAGGACGTAAATGACAATACGCCGGTGTTTGAAGCCAACCCATACAACGCCTTTTTGGCAGAGAACATGCCACCAGGGACCACTGTTATCCAGGTATGTTCTTTAACTGTTTCTTTGATCGATCTAGATGTTTACTGTTGCACATGAAGCGAAAATGAAATTCGGACAATACCTTCGTGTTTTCATTCTAGGTGACTGCCAATGACCCGGACCAGGACAACAACGGTCGAGTGACCTACACCTTAGAATCTGAGTCCGATGACGTCCGCGAGGCGTTCGTCATCGACAGCGAAAGCGGGTGGATAACCACGCTAAGGGAAGCTGACTGTGAAACCACGCAGCGCTACAGCTTCACTGTGGTGGCTACCGACCACGGCGGGGTGGTCAAGCTCTCATCCTCTGCTCTGGTGGAGGTCACGGTGACCGACGAGAACGACAATCCGCCAAGGTTTCTGGAAGACCTGTACCACGGGTCTGTCATGGAGAACTCTAGGCCTGGGGAGTTAATCGTTACACTGGCGATGGGTGACTTGGACATGACTAAGGAGAACAGGCAGCTCACGTGTTACATCACAGGTTAGACCAGTTGTTTTACTGATTAGAAAAGGAATGGAACTTCTCAGTATGATAGGGATTATATTTATAGATTATGCCCAGAAGTGTAAAAAGTAGAAGTACTAGGTTGGGTTTGGCTGGTTCATCGCTTTAGGTATGAATTTAAGTAAGACCAGTGACCAGTGAAATAAAAAGGAAGAGTAAAACATGATCACTAAAGGTCTGTTGTTATTAACTCCCTCTCCCTGATCTTTCATCTTTAAATTAGGGACTTCCCTAAATTGCTGAACACAGCCGAGTAACTTTTCTTCACTGATATGCACATATAAACAAAATACCACACCACCAACCAAAAATAGCTAAACAAAAAAGAAAAGCACTTGCAGCCACAATTGATTGCTAAATTTGAAATGTTTTTCATCAGATGGGGATCCGTTTGGACAGTTTTCCATTGTACAAGAGGGAGAAGAGTGGGGGCTAATTCTTAAAGAGTCTCTTGACCGTGAAACCAAAGACAAGCACTCCCTGAAGATAACAGCCACAGATGGACGATTCGAGGCCACAGGCACTGTAGAAGTCCATGTTCTAGACCTCAATGATAACAGTCCTCTTTGTGAACAGGTACGTCCATCAAGGATGACTATTTAGACTTCAGGGGTCACCCAGACAAGCATTTACTCTGCATGTTATGTGTGATATTCTACATACAGTGACAGAGGTGACACTTTGAAGGATACCTACATAAGGTTTCCTTAACATATTCATAACACAGCATTACATTTACATTTATTAATACGCCATTCATGGGACATCCAAGTGTAGTAATATGCTCTACATTAATGCCTATCTTACTGATATACAGATGTATTATCTTAAAAAGCTAGCTAAATTATGTTAATTCTTTCTTTCCAGTTGCTGTACACTGAGGTCGTCATGGAGAATTCCCCTTCAAGCCACTTCATACTAAAGGTTTCTGCATCGGACCCCGACATTGGCACCAATGGACAAGTGTCATACACTCTCCATGGCCCCAATGCTGACAAGTTCCACCTGGATCAAAAGACAGGTATGAGATTACTATTATTTAGGGCCCAAGCTGAAAGCGTCCATTACTTAAATCTGTGATATGTTTGGGCTAAGAAGAATATGATCTTAAACACTTAAACTGATGTTCTCCAAAATTGCCACCACCATGATTCAGTATGTTTCTTATCTTAGGTGCTTAGGTTTCTCATCAATCATACGTCCCGTTTGTCATAGCACTAGCATATCCTCAATCTCCCCGCTTCAGGCAAATCAGCTCAGGATCTCAAGAATGTGTCCTATCATATTACAAAAAAATGCTATGGAAAAGATGCTAAGATTTGGTCATGCTGGACGTACAGCGAATGACAACGAAAAAAAAAAGATTGGTAGGCTCATAAACAGCAACCATCAGTCCTGTGTTCTAATGGCATTTTGTGTTTGAAAATCCCAATTTGTCATTTCAAAAGGTTAATTAATCATTACGAAACACTTAGCAATGATGTTACGCAGCTGACAATTGACAGGCTCAAAATGGCCTGAAACAAAGAACTGTCTTCTAAAACTCGTCTGCGAAGGATGTAAATGGGGACTTGTTTGACAAAAGCCAATTTTGAAGGACAATTATTATTTCATTTAAAAATCATAATTTCTTACTTTGTCAATAACTATATTCCCAATTCATTTTGCTATATTTACTATTCAAACTAATTTCGAGTATGTTTTTATGGAAAACAAGGACATAAATAAATGGCCACATTTATGAATGGTTGTGTAAATAAATACTACATACTGTGTATGAGGATACACTCTGTATTTAATGCTTGCTTAATGCTCAAAGCCATTGAATTTCCAGATAACTTTTCGAAAAGTGATTTGATTGTGTCCATCTATGTTTGTCTAATTCCCTTAATGTATTGCTTTTGTGACAGGCGAGTTGTTCACACTAGCCCAGTTGGACCGTGAGAAGGTGACAGAATATGATCTGGTTGCCAAAGCCACGGATGGTGGAGGTGGCTCCTGCCAGGCGGACGTCTTACTCATGATCCAGGACACCAATGACAACCCTCCCAAGTTCTCCAATGACCACTATGAAGTCACAGTGTTTGACAATACGACCGTCAGGACTCCAATAGCTGTTGTCTATGCCAAAGACCCTGACACTGGTAAGAACTACAAAGAATTCAAATGACTAGAACAGCTTTTCCCATTCTGATAAATGACTTGAGGGGCTTTGACAGAGATATTTTATTTCCATGCGTGGATCTAAATCTCCTTTTTACTTGGAAGAGGCTCTTTTCAAATATACTGTACTTCCACTAGCTTTATATAAAGGATACATTCCATTGTGGGACAGAACACGGCATGTTAAGACAACTCTTAATTTCTGACTTACTCTTATTATAAACTTAACATAGGCGTGTTTGTGGAACAAAAAAGGTTAATTATGTTAAGGCCTGTCTAAGCCTATTTGCCTAAATAAAAAAGAAAGATAAAAAGGGGGATGAGAGTAAAAGGAAAATGGAAATGGGTGAGGGTTAGGGTGAGGGTTAGGGTTAGGATGAGGATTAGCTAAAACATTTGAAAACCTCACCTGAAGTCATTTTAATATACAAATTGTTGCTATCCTCACTTGTACATTAGAGGGATTGCTTCTAGCATTATTGCTTACTTTTTTTGTTTGCATTTTATTTCACGTTAAACTCCTAAACCAAATATATAGAATTTGTGATTTCATCTATCTATCTGCATGTCATTTCTAAGTACAATTTCTAACCTTGCAAACCTCTTAAAGGAAGATTTAATATGGCTATTATCTGCTGGCTATTCCGTTGTTACTAGTCATTAAATATTTTAATTAACAAGAAGTCTAAACTATCCATACTGATATTTGTTCTCTGCGCTGGCTAGTAGGAACATTGAGTTGACGTGCCTCAGAGATAATAACTGTATATTGTTTCTCTCTGTGGGGGACAGTCGAAGATTTTGACTCATATCGTCTCCCCTCACCATGTAGGTATAAACTCTGAGGTGAAGTACTCTCTCCTTGATGACCACAGCGGACACTTCTTATTGGATGAGTACTCGGGTATACTCCGCCTGGATCGGTCGTTGACTGATAACACTCGGTCAGTCTTTGAACTCAAGGTCAAAGCCACTGACCGGGGACTTCCTCGACAGCTCGCCTCTACTGCCAGAGTTACTGTTCATGTGGTGGACCTTAGTGACTACCAGCCAGTGTTCCTAAGTCAGGAATACTATGCCCAGATCCCAGAATCCACCCTGGTAGGATCGGAGGTCGTTAGTGTCTCCGCACTAACTAGAGATGAGACAGAGACGGAACCAATCATCTACTCCATTGTCTCCGGCAACGAGGGTGGACGGTTCTACCTGAACCCCACAACTGGTAAAGTTCTCTTTCATTAGTTTTCTTTGTATTTGTCTCATACTAGAGCACTGTTTAAATGTATAGGGTTTGTTCATTTGGGTGAAACAATATACTGTATTTATGAGCACAACATTTTTATAAGTAAACCTGTCAAAATATTTCCAAATCAATCTATTCTTTCGCCGCCATGCAAAGAATTGCATGGCAGCAGGTAAAGAATCGGTAGTTGATATAAAGCTAACAGGCATACAGTGGAGGAATTCTTTTTATCCCCTGCTGATTTTGTACGTTTGCCCACTGATAAAGAAATGATCAGTCTATTATTTTAATGGTAGGTCTATTTGTGAGACAGTGAGAGACAGAATAACAACAAGAAAATCCAGAAAAACTCATTTCAAATGAGTTACATGTGTTCTAACATGACTGCTATACATTTACTTTTTGGTAGGTCTGCTTTCTATTGACACTCAGACATCAGCGAGAGATTGTTTGAAAGTTTATTGTCAGACTGCTAAACAGAAATTCCTGTTGATTTACAACAAAGTACCAAAATACAGTACTGAATTAGGTTTCCTGGCAATGCTCTATATGCACCCACTGAAAATACCAGTGTATATATATAATTTTTTTTATTTAGGGTTTCGGTTTTCCTATTGGGATATGACAATGACGATGAGTCAGGAAAAGTGTGCTTGTGAGTCAGAAGGGCGTGTGTTTGACTAGCCTATACATGGGCCCGGAACGGCAGTTGATGTTCTCCAGGTCTTCTGTTCGTGTTCCTCATTAGAATTCCATCCTGCTTTGACCTGCGGTTGCGAGGAAGTCGAGTTTCATGCTGTCAGGGCAAATTGAAGGCAATTTAAACCAGCAGTGTAACATATTTTTGATAGTCCCATCCCAAATGTAATCAAACCAACACACAGTTTACTTACGTTTACTTTAGCCCAGATCATTTAAAAGCTAAAGGCTTTCAGATGTAGGTTGTTCTCTAAGCAGTTACATTGACTAATATTACATCAACATTAACTTGTTTTATTTCTAATTGTGTTTTTTAGTGTCAATATTTGTATGATGTATTTCATTCAGTGTATACATTTCTCTTTATCAAGGGTGGCAATAAATAAGCATTCGAGTACTACCAAAATGTCAGCAAGTTTGCAGTTGTGGCTGAGAGTATTGTCATTACATCTCCAGTAGATGTCACAGTTTTCTTTCCCATCAACCAATGTGTGGCTTAACAGAGCAACTTAATTTCTGTACATATACCATGCAAGTGTTTGAATGGTATCCTATAGTGGCTTATGTTAAGTACCAGGTTGCAACATAATCTTCTGAGCATTCATTAAACAAGGCACCATTCCAAGGCAGTATTGAGTACCTTGACTGATTATAGGACAAGCCTTTGTTGATTATAAGGGGAGAGTTTGCTCTACAAGATGTCATTATACAGCTCAACAAAGCCAATAGGAAGAAAAATCAATAAAAAATCCTCAGTTTCGCCGGTGTGATTGTATGGCACTTGTTGAAACCTGGTGGGGTTTGAGAAGGAATGCAGATGGTGGTTTATGATTGGTTGGTATGTGGCCATCCTGTTCCAGGTTAACAAAGTGTGTTAATCAGACTGGCAGGCAGCCCAGAAACTCTGTTGGCACACGAAGAGATAGAGAAGGGGGGAGAAAGAGAGATAAAGAGAAAACTAATAAAATGACACTAAATCCCTACATGGCACAACACTCTAATAGCGGATTTCTAGTCTAATTCATTTCAGTCAGATGCTGACTATAGTGCCGAAATACAAATGAGTTGTTCGTTCAATACAGGCACTGGCTTTGGTAAAATAAGCTCCAGAAAGCTAGAAATGTTTAGAAATTCGAAAGTAAACTAGAGACGTGTGCAATATCACTACAGTCACGATCCATACCCTGCATTATTCAAAATACCTTGCGGCGACATTGATCATTTCTCCATCCAATTTTATTGTAAGACGTGACAGTGTTTTTAATATTGACTCCCCCACAAAGTCACCTAAACTAACCAGTTACATTCATTTCTGCCATTGAATCAAAGTTGTCCTTAAAACATAATAAAAAAGATAACTCTGATCTGCTCAAGACCTGCCATTAATGTTTCAACATATCTTGGGAATTGATTTACCTCAGGCTAAAAAAATCTACTGTTGATAATTTTAAAACATCTTGGTACTTCATTTGGTTTGGAACTAGCATGGTGTGCATTAAGTGATTCGGATCTCTCCAGCTCATAGTGGCTAATTCATTTGGTATGTATTGACACTCACAGGTGTACATTTAACAGGTCGGTTCAGCAACACCTCCTTAATTGCTTGGCCTGTGAAGACAGAATAAACACAGCGTTAGCAAAGAAACCCACAAAAAGTGGAGACATGCACTCTAACCCACTCATACCTCAGGGTTAACGTGTGAGTTACCGTTTGGAAGACAAGCTAACACAGGTCAGATCCATTCACAGGTTTACTTGTAATTCCGTGCTTTTCAGGTGTAATGGCTGTGAATGGGTCCTTAGACTTTGAGCTGTGCCATGAATACTATCTGTCCGTGGCGGGAACGAGGGGCAAGTCATCTCTAAGCGACATCACCATGGTGATTATCAACATCACGGATGTCAACGACAATCCGCCTGTGTTTGCGCGGGGAGACTACAGGGTTGACATCCCAGAGGACTTGGCGCCTGGCAGCCCAGTGATGCAGGTAGCTATGCCTGCCAACTATCACCGTAGAAACCAATGATGGAATACAACATACCAATGTTCAATGAAAGCAAATGTCTGCTAGAGGACAATTAAATATGTTTTTTGTTTGAATTCTCCCACGTGTTTGTCAACCCATAGCTAGCGAATGCTACAATGAGAGGACTGGCCTTGTCATAAAACAGAGAGGCAGTAGAGACTGATTGTTACGAATGACTTTGCCTGTTATGTTTTTTAGAGGAATAACATTATTGGATATCCATTAGATCGTTTTGCCAGCTGTCTCAGTTACATACAGATTATTCATTGATTTATCACAATTAATTATATTAATTGTTTGACAGCACATATTTTTATATATTTTTCTCAAACTCTTGACCTATGGGGTGGTCAAAAGCATTGGGCCGGTAAAATAAAGGTATCTTAGGTAATCCCCAAGCCAACCAGGTAAAAAATAACAGTCGTTCTGTTAGTAAGCAAGGCAGTCAAAACGAATTGCTCTCAAGCTGTTGCTCTAAATACGAAATGTGTTCTTTGTATTCGTGTACATGGGATTTTTATTTAATATACATGTATATTTTTGTCTATCTCATAACTACTCTCCATGTTCTTCTCCAAGGTGACAGCCGTCGACCGGGACGGACCACTGAACAACGTCATCCACTATTCCATCTCCAGTGGAGACCTGCTGGGCCAGTTCCGCATTGACCCTCGCAGTGGAGAGATCTCAGTCAGGGCTGGACTGGACAGAGAGGAGGTCAGTCTTTTGTTGTCTGCCGTTTCTTAATGGTGTCAAGTTCAAATAGGGTTTACTACGACTACTGTTTCACCATATGTCGCAACAGTAAGGAACTCAGCTCACGCTCTGATCCAAAGACACACATCGTACTTGGGACACACATTTGCGTACAGGCCCTCCGTGGGCATCGAACCCACAGCGCTGGGGTTGTCTCACCGTGTGGGCTACACGGGCATGCCGGTGGTTACGTGGATGTTAGTCAAGGGTGGTTCTTGTTCCTCACTGGTTTATCTTTCCTTGTATATGCTAAGAGCATTCAAAAGACCAACGTACACGTCCGGTCAATATGAACAGCCAGCAAACACATCAGTCCGGTCAAAATGAACAGCCAGCAAACACATCAGTCCGGTCAATATGAACAGCCAGCAAACACATCAGTCCGGTCAATATGAACAGCCAGCAAACACATCAGTCCCTGTAACTGTAACTGGGATCTCCTTGTTACAGAAAACTCACTTTTCTCTGACGGTCCGGGCGGCGGACGAAGGGGACCCTCCTCTGTCCACTGCGGTCCAGGTCACCTTGACTGTGTCCGACGTCAACGACAACGCGCCCGTTTTCTCAGAGGTCAATCGCGACCTCGCCCTTCAGGTATGAGCACTCATTTCCAGCCCGTCCCCTTCTACAGAATCTAAACAGAACCTCTGCGGTCCTCTGCTGACTCAACACACCAGGCGGGCATGACCGGGAAAGCAGACAGGCATTTTACTAATTAGATCTCACATACACCCCCCCCCCCTCCGATTCGTGTGTGTGGTGCATGTGGTATGTGTGGTGTGTGTGTGGTTAACCCGGCAACCATAAGACGAATTCATGGCAGGTCTAATTACAGGCCTGAGGGTGCTCACTAGGAAACATTTTCTACCCACCATTTACCGACACAGCCTGGGTCTTCCTGACTGTGTTGAAATAATATTAAGAAATTATTTCAAAATAGTATTTCAACCACACTCAAATGACCCTGATCTAATCAGGCACTACCAGAAGACTAAAGCAAAGGGTCAATGTGTTTGAATTGTTTTTTGAACATTTTTGCCCTCAACCCAATTTTGGCCTTATCTCTACCAGCTGCCTTCTGTTTAAGTTATCTATAGAACAATCTGCCTGTTGTGCCACATTGTAGTACATCAGCCATAAACACACTCACACTGAGAAACGGTCCAATCTAAACACAAGCATTACTAATTGTAAACTTCATAAACTCTCGAAAACCTTATGACTTTGTAAGGTCTGCCTCCACCTCTCGTCCTCAACCTTCACAGCAGATCCCGTGAACACACCCCTCACAGCAGATCCCCTGAACACAACCCTCACATCAGATCCCCTGAACACAACCCTCACATCAGATCCCAATCCCCTGAACACACCCCTCCAATCCCCTACCATCTTCAATTAATTGTCACACAGCTCTCTTTCAACAAACTGACACAATTAATTCAAAGCTGTTGGTATTGCCACCTCCCATTTCAAAGCCTAAGGCAATCAGGTCTCCTGGTTTCGTTAAATATCAGTGTTCCACACCTGCCGACACGTGAGCAGAAATGATTCAAAACATTGTTTCTGAAGAAGTGAGTGTCGGTACGGTCAGAAAACCTCTGAACAGTATCGAGCGCATGTACAGCAGTCCATCACTACTCGAGACATTGTGTCGATGCAGAGAGTGTCAAAAAAACTGGAACATACCATTCTTACTTTTCAACATGTTTTTTTAACAATGCATCCATCACAATTATTTGGAAGATAAAGCCAGAACAAAAGTAAACACTTAAATAAATCATTTCAAATGGAGGACTGTCTGTGACACTACCCGTTGAGCCACCAGTGAACCTCCCTTCCAGTTACACTACCAAACATGGTAGTACGGTGTTCAAAGTAAAGGGTGTGACCACTACTGAAAGAGGTACTGCCATAGATGATAGAGCATATTTTAATTTACTACCAGGCAGGCTAGCTTGCAACAAAGGGACACCACTCATTTAAAGTTGTTGGTATTGAACTTAGTTTTCACAACCAGAAACAGTAAATTGTCTGTATGGGACTACACAGGATTCATTCCATAACACATCACCAGAAGTGTTTCGGAACACGTCTCGGAACATTGTTTCGGATGTGGTGAGTGTCAAACAGACAGGATACCTGGTTTCAGTACCGTAGAACAGTTGAAAGAATTGTTCTGGTATCCTGACCCATGCCTGCATGTCTGACCATGTATTTGGGTTATCCCCTTTGGTTCCTATGTTTACTGTCTGGATTGATATGTGTTACTGACCTCCAGTCTGCCCTTTGACTATGTTCCTGTTCCTGTAAAGATTATTGAGTTATCAAATAAAACCACTTTCTGCTTGGATCCAGCCATCTCCAGCTAAGGTCCTTGTGGAAGTTTTCAGCTAAGAGGTTTCATGCGAGGGTTGTAGATACATGTTTAGCTTTCCGGCTAAAAAGGATGATTCTACCTTGTCAGGAAAGCGAGCGCGTCGGCACCAGTATCCTCCAGCTGGTGGTCAGTGACAGAGACACCCCACGGAATGGACCCCCCTTCACCTTCCACATTGTGTCCGGGAACGAAGACAGACGCTTCCAGGTCGACCAGGGGGGACTGCTGTCTATCTTGGCCCCTCTCAAGAACCAGCTCAAGCCACAATACCTACTGAAAATCCAGGTATTATTTCTGTTCCCTTGGTCAATGTATACGTTCTTCAGTTGATCATTAGCGAAGAGACACAATACAAGAGATATTTCCCCTGGGAATACAGGTAAGCGCTTGTCCAAAAATAAACTGCAAATCTCCTGGCAAAACGTTGCAGTTTTTTTGATGGTGTTCTTTGTGTCTTCTCCTGTTCTTACCATAGGTAACAGACAATGGTAACCCTCCCCTCTCCTCCATCTGTGTGGTGAAGATCAACGTCACTGAGGAGAGTAAGTACCCTCCATCTGTGATACCCCTGGAGGTCTTCATCACCACCACAGAAGACACCATCTCCAAACGACTCATCGGTAAGATCCACGCCTCCGACCAGGACCTCCATGACGTCCTCCGCTACAAGCTGGTGTCGGAGTCTCCCAGCGAGGGAGACCAAAGACTGAGCTTGGGCTCCTCCGGAAGGATCTCCAGGTTCTCCGTGAACTTGACGGACGGAATGATCTGGGCGGACAAGGACCTGAAACCTGGTCTTTACTCCCTCAATGTCAGCGTCTCTGATAGGAGGTTCAGTGTGTGGGCTGGGGTGAAGATCAACGTGTGGAAACCCACCCAGCAGGCTTTGGACTCCGGGCTCACTCTTCAGCTGGCTGGGCTTTCCCCACAGGAGTTTGTCAAAGACCACTGGAGAGGCCTCCAAAGTAGACTCAGCACAGCTCTGGGTGTAGCCAGACAAGACCTCTACCTGGTCAGCATCCAACAGCAGCCTAGCACCCAGGCCCTGGAGGCTCTCTTGCTCTGGAAGCCGCATGGTGGACCAGAGGAACCGTTACTGACCAAACGGATGGCGGATGTCATCGCTGACCTTAAAGACTCGTTGGGCCTCGGTGGTCTCAGAATGCATTATAATGGGTGCCTGGGGACTTGGTGCCCTCCAGAAGGATGCAGGAGCTCGGTCCAGATGAAAGGGGAGACGTTGAGTCACTATGCCTCAGATTGGGCAGGCTTCATCACCCCGCAGCACACTTGGGAGAGTGTTTGCCCCTGCAATGGTAGGTGGATCTTTTTTGACGCTACCTCTCTACAATCACTGTAGGTGCCTGAAGTTGCCGCCTTCACTCACTTCACATTCCTGGAGGGATTAGTGGAAGAGGCCTGCAGGAGGATAATAGGATGAGTCTATTCATTATCTTCTTGGCCTTTCTTCTCACTGTCGCCTGCCTGGAAGACATATTTAGTGTTGGTGGTCTGTTGAACAAGATTATCTGGTTAACCCATTATATAGACTGTTTTGGCAAACCCTCAACAAAATATAAATTAGAACCCACCTATGCGGGATCCGAGGCTTATTGTTTGCGAAATTTGACAGATTTGTACCTATTTTATACAACAAATGTGCTAATAAAGACGTTTGAGTGAATATTCCTAATTAAGGCTTGCTGGTAATCAAAATGTTGAAATATTGACGTTTCTGTTAAAATCATCAATCGTTTTTAACATTGACACTGTTTTCAGATTCTGCTTTAAGTTTTGATGGAAATGGGTACCTCAAATACCTTCACCAGATGGAGGAGAAGCAAAACCTCCGTCTCTCCCTGCGCATCAAGACCTCCCAGAAACAAGGCATTGTCATGACTACCAATGCTACCAACTGTGGAACCTTGAAGGTAAAACTGTTTGCCCTGCTTATTGTCCCAAGCTTTAGAAGTAGCAGGTTTTCTTGCACTGTTCCAAAACGTAATGCCATCCACTACACAAAGCAAATGTTATAGCAACGGTGAGTTCAAATGTTTTGTCAAGAGGTAGAGAGTGAGTTAAATCCCAGGGAAAGGCCAAATCGAGAAAATCGAATCCATATTACAACCCGTTGAGACATTATTTGTAGCCTTAACATATATACGTGTTTGTACTGCAGTGACTACAAGACAATGATTTCACTCTCACGGTGTTGAAAAAAATCCTTCAAATGCTTTAGTTATCAGAAAAACCAAGTTTGAAAGAAAGCAAAGACTTGCCTCCAGCACCAATTTAACACAAACCACCTATTCTTCTAACCTTTAGCAGTGACAGCTCAAGATATCAAACCAACACAGCCATTTCTCCCCAGGGAACAACAGGATATAATTAAATCACTGGCCAAACCATCCATAACTATTTAAGAAATGTTCACTTTTAGCTAGCTAGCCACCAAAGCAGAAGAACATATTACTGATAAGTTATATTTCCTCTCAGTTGGAATCAGCTCAAAGCTGATTCAATAATAATAATTGTTACGTTTTGTTTCGTAAAGGGATGTTAAAAATGTCCATCAATCAAGTGGAATGGCAGTGATGCTGTTTTTAGCCAGACAGCATGAAATTCAATTAAAATTGAAGAAAAATGATAAACACAAAATGGGCTTCCCTGATTTCTATGAATATTCCTTACTGGCTTTGTCAAGTGTACAATTTGGCATTCCATTATTTTCCGAAATTTAGCTTTTACTGCATCTCTTTACTTAAACAGTTTTATATACACATAAAACAATATGACTATTCACAGGGGAAGTGAATAACCTTAATCTCCCAATATGTGGCCCAAGTCAGAGAATGTGTTAATGATGGTTACGGGGGGAAGGTGTCAACACAGTGAGTTACACTCTGCTGCGTATGGAGCTGTGTAGCCAGTGATCGGTCTAAGCGGCCATGATGACCCCTGTCCACCGTCAAAAGTGCCTACAATAGGCACGCATGTGTTGGAACTGGACCTTGGAGCACTTAGAAGAAGGGCGCCTGACCCAATGAGTCCTGTTTTCTTTGACATCACGAGGGGGGGGGGGGCTGTGTACGTGTGCGCCGTTTACCTGGGGAAGTGATGTCACCACGATGCACAGTGAGATGACATGCTGTTGGAGGCAGTGTTGCACTCTAGGAAATGTTCTGCTGGGAAAAGCTGAGTCCAGGCATTCATGCAGATGTCAATTGGACACAAGCTTCCTACCTAAACATCATTGTAGACCAGGTACACTGCTTCCTGGCAATGCTTTTCTCAGATGGCAGTGGCCTCTCAGAGCAGGATGATGGACCCTGCCACACTGCACACATTGTTCAGAGACGGTTTGAAGAACATGAAGATGGTCTCCAAACTGCCCAGAGCTCAATCCCGTTGAACATGTTCCCACAATTCCACTTGTAAATGTTAAGGTGTCGCTTCCTTGATATGGTCGGTAACTTGAAGCACTTTGTAAAACTGTAAATTTGGTACAGGCCTCAAACATGTACAATTTTAATTACATTTAAGAGTTTAATTAAGTGTTAACAAGACGGGACAAAAAATATCTAGGACTACTTAATGTTTTGGTAGAGTGTAGTCAGAGCTCAGTATTTCTATCTTGTGAATATCTTATTTGGTGTATGGAAGAGTCAGTTTTGTGGTCACGTAAATTGCAACATTATTGGGGATATGAAATGTTTGTATATTTTGAATGATATGTAAAATCCACAGTACTTGGCATGGAACTTTGACCTGCACTTGAAAAGCAAGTAACACCACTCATAATGGTTTCCTCCTAATTTTTGTGACATTAATAATACTTTTAGAATTGTAAAATACTTTTACTCTTGAAACATCAAAAGCAGCATTTATTTTACCCCTGGGTTTCGAATGGGTCCATTTTATTTAAGAAAACTGCTTCAAAAGGAATTGTTAAACGTGATCTTTCAAGAAAATTTCCCTCAAGATGTAGTGGCATCGGTGACTGCGTTAAAATGAAATGCGAAAAACTTTGAAGCCGTAGTAGAAACATTCTTTTGACCTGAAAATGTTGACCATAGTTTCCCTGGGATATTGCATGATGATTTACGCCAATGGGTCATATTTTCAATTAAAGTATGGTGTATTCCGCGTGCAGGTTGTAATTCTGCTTGTCCCACATGGGATGTTTCAATCAAAATGCAGTGTCTAGCCCTATGAGATGAAGTGCACTCTCCTCTGAGCCCACATTTCAGTTCAGGGCTGGGATCTTCCACTGTTATGACAGACCGGCTGGTTGTTGCCGTAGGGCCTGTCTCAAGGTGAACCATTTGGACCACCATTGTAAACTCATTTTGCATGCCGACAGGTGCCTCAGACGAGTATTTTGGTCATTTTCCAGCATTCTCTTTATTCTTCAGAGACCAACCCAGAGCTTTGCTGCATACAAAACAGATTTCTACGGTAGATTGGTTGCTGTGATTTAGATAATGCATTGAAATAACAGGGTTAATAAAGAATATGCTTGCCTGTCCAGATATTAAACATCTAGAATCCCACAGTGTTTCTATTTAAGGATCATATGGCTATGAAAACATTCCCACAGCCATTTTGTAAATTTATATTATACATTATAACCAGTTTTCAAAAGTGGACTTTAAATTCACATTTCCAGTCTATGGTGAAATTGCTTCAAAATAGGGATAGTCTTTTGTGGGCACTTTTAAACATATAATTGAAATGGTGTTTTTCATTAAATGTCTGCTTGGCTGTGTAGCTCCTTCTTTTACCTGGCTTATTCGTCTATTAACTGAAATGTGGATGTAAATCTGTGGACTAGCAGTTTGATGAAAACAAACCTCTGAAAACCCCCACGGCAAGCCTGAAACTCTTACGTCTTCCCTTGGCAACAAATTGGAACAACAATATATTGGCACACCTGAACAATAGCGGGGTTAATTATGTTAACCCCGCTATAAAAAGATAAATCAAATCATATGGAGCTTTGACAAACGCTCTGTCGTTAACTAACTATGCATATAGCCGTAGTACCGACAGTGTAACTACTACTAGCAAAATAAGTGTGCGATATCATGCCCAAGCGAGTGCGGCTGAGTATTTCGCGATGGTGCATGTTTCACTTCCCCATCGTTGATACATGCGGTGGGGCCCTGCTTGCCCATGGCCCTGAGAGGCCATTCACTAACATGTTTAAATAAAAGGATAAATAGAGAAACATTTTCAGTGGAGAAAAAATGGTTCAGTTTCACCTCTCTCTAAAGGCTCCCACAGAGACCTTCTGGCTGCTTCATGGGTGACTGTTGTTCGTGTGTACAGAGGACCTCTGGATTCCTGCATTGTACGATCGTCCCACAGGCTGTTGTTATAGCGCGAATCATGCTTTATACGTTTAGGCTTCATGGCACAGTTAAATAATACTCGCCACCTCCCACATCTCATGAACTTTTGTATTTTTCAGGAACAAGGGAGCAGCAGGCTGATTCCCGTACCTCAAATGTTTGAAATTGAATTGGAGTTCACACTCATAACCAGCAGAATCCTTTTCAGCTATACCAAGTACATTCCTTTTGAAATGGAAATGGATTTGCCCGTTTCAACAAAAGCACGTGTCAAAAGCTTGTGGCAAAAGAAGACAAGGTGACTTGTCAGACGGCTTGTCAGTAGGCTTTACACACCGTGACAGCTTAGATGTATTATAATCAAGGGAAAATAAGATCCCAGATATAAGAAGAAGCCAATGTAAAGAAGCAGGTAGTCTTTCTCACTAACAGTCACAGTGGCAGCATCCCAAATGTCACATTATTCCCTGCAAACAGCTCAACTTTGGCACTCAAGTATAAGCTCTGGTAAGAAGTGCAGTAAAAAGGAATAGGGTGCTATTTGGGAGGTAATCGGCAATAGACATCAAACACAGTAATTCGATTATTCTTTAAGTTGATGCACTTCACTGCAGGCAGACCAGGGTGTTTGAAGTTTCCTAGCTCCACTCAAACAACAGAGAGAGGTCGCGG
This sequence comes from Novumbra hubbsi, assembly GCA_016801125.1. NCBI lineage: Eukaryota > Metazoa > Chordata > Actinopteri > Esociformes > Umbridae > Novumbra > Novumbra hubbsi. The sequence continues at coordinate 41,999 of JACXGK010001025.1, forward strand.
TCCAGAATGGTATCCTATAATCTCTATCTAGGGCACTATGTTTGACCAGGCCCTGTGCAGTTCTGATAAAAAGAAAATAGTGCACTCCTTTACGTAGAGAACAGGGTGCCAATCAAGACACAGCCAATCCTTTCAATCCCATATCAGCTCAATACTGAAACTTCAGCTGAATCAATTTACTCACTCATGGCTAGAAGACGGATCTTTAATCTTTTCCTCTGGGTGCAATGTTTATTCGTCCAACCCTGTAGATTTTATGTGAACGTGCTGGTTTCAAGTAGACATTGATGTGTTTTAAACTGTATTTTAAAAACGGCATTGTTCACTATGTTGGGTTGTCCAGATGTTGGGTTGGTACCAGAGATTAATAAAATAATAGCATTTAAATACATAAATCTGTATGTTCATTTATTCTGGCCAATGGAATAGTAACGCAACCAAATACCATAGTTTATATGGTACTCATCATTATTTGCCACAGCTGGAATTTGTGACGTCACATTTGCATGTTGAGTAACTCTATACGGTTCTTTGCACTGGATCAGTGGGGCAAAATGATTGAGTAACTCTATACGGTTCTTTGCACTGGATCAGTGGGGCAAAATGATTGAGTAACTCTATATGGTTCTTTGCACTGGATCAGTGGGGCAAAATTATTGAGTAACTCTATACGGTTCTTTGCACTGGATCGGTGGGGCAAAAGGATTGAGTGTGCTTAACACCTTCGGGACATTGCACTGGATCAGTGGGGCAAAATGATTGAGTGTGCTTAACACCTTCGGGACATTGCACTTGGTCCAACTGAAGACGATACCTGATCTTAAACATCTCCCCAAAACAAGCAGCCATGGGAACCTTCCAGCCGGAATCCTAAACGGCAGCCTAATTCCTACATGGTTCATTGCGTTTGCGGCCTAAAGGGCTCCGGTCAAAAGCAGTGCACTCACTGGGAAACATGGTGTTACTTGGGAATCAAACCTGTCCTTTCTGTCACCCTTTAATGCCTCAACACCGCACGCTGATCCAGAGATTCGAATCAAACAGAAGCCCTGGATATGAAAGCAAAGCACTAACACTGATGGGGTTGCCAGCTGTACTCTGAACAGCCGGACGCTGTGCTTGTTCATCCTCTCCGAAAATACCACTCTGATTCCGCAGCAGCAGTTAAGTGGCAAGTGGCTGAGCCAGTGACTATGTTGGGTTTGGTGACGCTGACGTGGGTTTTGACGACCTCGCGATCCTGCCAAAGGGTTTTAGGGGTGACTCCAGCGAGATTACAGAAAGGACAGACGTTTCTATAACCACATTCTGCAGTCCACCTAAGGTCTGCAGTTCTCACACACAATTAACCATCTCTGTGTCTTCTGAGGGCCCCCGGGTCAATAAAACCCCACAACCCGCCCCTGTTTCCTCCATAGCTGCAGGACGGGGAGCTGAGGTTCTTGTACTGCTGTGGGAACAACCCCTCCGCCTCCCTCGGCATTGACGCGGCCCCACCGGTGTCGGACGGGAAGTGGCACCACGTCCTCCTGGAGGTCAACGGCACCGTCCTCCGACTCACCCTGGACCACGTCCACTCAGTCCGGGTCGTCGCCTCCGAACCCTGCCGTCTGGCCCCGCTGCACGGGGCCCTGTTTCTCGCCGGCCTCCCGGGGCCCGGTCCCACCAGCGGCGGCCACGGGGAGATCCAGGCCCAGGGCCCAGGCTTGGTGGGTTGCCTGGAGGGCGTGGAGCTGAACGGGGAGCCGATCAGGACCACGGAGGACAGAGAGCGGGCCGGTGCCGCCAAGCGGAGGGTGTTCGGGGTGTACCAGTGCTGTGCCAGCGCGGTGGATGTGGATCGCTGTGCCAACCACTTGTGTCAAAATGGGGGGACTTGTGAGGTGGAATCAAACGAGGGTGAGTCACTTAACCCTGGCCTCTACACATGATGGGTTCACGTTGAGATCAGGGAGACTGGGAATCATATAGCGTTGAAGCAATGAGTCAAATGTTTGAAGTGGGTAAATGTGTCCAAACTTCTGACTGGTACTGTGTAAGGTGGTGGAGATAATGCAGATACTCTCAGAAAGAGAACACCCTTCCATCACAATTGCCAGTGAATCCTATACAATGGAGGTGGAAGCAAATAGAAGAGCCGATGCTAAAATGGCTCCCTCGGGACGTTTTCAAAGGCTTGTGTTGCCGAATCTGTAATCTGAAAACGTTCTGTTTGAATCCACATTACAATGTACTGGTGATCACACGGTCTCTGTAATCAAACAATTAAAAGAGGATTAGAGGAGATGTTGACAAACGTTCAGAAATTCCTTAGTGAGATTTCCTGGCTCTGTAAGCCATAAGTGTCTAAGTGTGTTTTGGTGAGGAAGTTATTCAGAGAAACCCCAAGACAAGGTGAGAATTATATGCTCTGTATTATGAACACGTGGCAACAAAGCCTACAGGCTTAGATAACATATTGGTGTTGTTTATTGATATAACTTCTGAGATGTACCTAAACAGTGAAAAATATTTATTTCCTTCAAGGTGTCACCTGCACCTGCCCACCCAACGTGACGGAGAGCAGGTACGTTCCCCGTCACATGTAGCTACTCCTAAACTAAACGAAACACCCTGGAAGCAACGGATTCGGACTAACGTGCCAGTTAGAGGATTGAGGACTGAGGAAAGCTGACCTTGTCGACGCAGAGACACGCTAATGAGTTACCGCGTTATGGTTTCCAGTCACATACTTGGCTGTTCCTGATTAAGTTCGGCATCACTGCAAAGCTGTACATGTACATTTCTCCCCTCATGTACTTATCCGAAAGACATACATCTGTGGCCATGGCCTGAATAGACCTCACACAGAATAAACAAAGAAATACATTATGGATTATTATAAATTAATATATTATATACCTTCGTATGCCATGTGGCTAAATTTGTGACACACAAAATCACTGTTAAGCATTAAGCTTTTAACTGTTCTTAAACACCTCCATCTGTGAGTCTAGATTGTAAGCAAAAGCACTAATTTCCATTCACAAAATGGATAATATAGTTCTCTTTTTCTTCTTTAGCTGTCCAAGGGAGGCCTGTACCATCTCTGACGGTGGCGTCCGATGTGTTACTAAGCCGGTAATGTTACATGCTCGAAATAATGCTCGATATAAGCGTAACCTGGGATAATGGCAGAGCCTAGACAGGTACATCCCACATAGAGCGGAGCAGTTGAGATAGCTGAACGCTGTCCTCTCTCATCCACGCAGGATAAAGGTGAGCAAGGCATCAAGGAGATCCTGGAGATCTGTGCCGGCTTCTTGGGGGTCGTCTTCCTGGTGGGTGTTTTCGTCTGTGTCCGCAAACGTTACGTCCACCATAAGAAGAAGAAACCGGCGTGCGTCCAGGACTCCAATGGGTACTTCCATCCCAATCCGGCCAAATCCATGATGGCCGACACGCCGGACGTTAGCCCGATGGAGATGTGTACGCTGATGTGTCCCGGTAGCGACGTGGACAACGTCAACAGCCCCTTCAGATCCCTAAGGCCCTGCAGCCAAATGGACTTGGGGCTGGGCTCCCAGGTGAGCCTTAAGCCCGGGAAGCCCCAGGGGCCTGTGGTTTGCAGTGTGGCCCCGAACCTCCCTCCGCGACCAGCGTCCAGCTCTGACAACGAGTCCATCCGGAAGAAACACTGGGCTCAGGACTACGAAGGTAACCTCCTGGACCTCGTGCTACATACGTTGACTCTCCTTCACTATACACACTAGCCTTCTGCCTAGAGTGAGCCAATTTATTGGTCATTGACAGTGCTAGCTGTCTGAGCTTCGACTTTGTGAGTAGCAGTATAAACGTGTCTGTTTACACCTGAACCCCACAATAGCTCACAGCATTCAACTTCCAAAACAGCTAACCAGTGTTGCAAATCGAGAGATAATAATTCTGGAATAATAGTGTTTTAGCCAATGTACCATGGCTAAGAGCTGTTCTTCTTGTGTAACCCATAGCAGAAAGCCTTGTATTATAGACAATATAACCAAACCCTGGAGATGCCTTATTGATATTGTTAAGTAACCAGTTACCAACGCAATTAGAGCAGTAAAAAGTGATGTCATACACCTCTCTTATGACTTAAACACTCTCTTATAAACTTGGTGGTTTAAATTCTAAAAGCGAATTGGCTGATAGCCGTGTTATATGAAACCACTGGTATAGCAATGTGTCCAGGAACTCCACAATGCGTCTTGCCTTTTCACTGGTCAAAAATTCTTAGGGTAGCCTAGGGTTTATTGTTAAGAGTCAGTTACTGAAAGGTCTCTGGTTCAAATCCCCTTGGTGTTATAAATACAGCTGAAAATCAATGTGCCCTTGAGCAAGGCCCTTGCCCTAATTGCTTTTGGATAATTGCATCTACTAAATGACTAAAATGCAAAAAAGGAAATAAGAAGAATACAGCTCATGCTACTCATGCATGTATTCATGTTCTACCACATAATCACGGGTGGTGGTGATTAATAGTCAGGTCAGGCAGCCAACCCATTTACTACAGAGCAACGCATTCCAGGTGTTGAATTTGAACAGGTTTTTCATTACCCAGAGGTTATAACACATTAACGAGTTTCTGGACCTTTGTAGCAGACAAGGACAGCGGGGTGAAGAGTCATCTCAAAGGCAAGGGGTCTTCACCGAATCACTTCTCTGACTGATAACGGCCGCGTTCCCCCTTCCCCTCTCTCTCCTCCCGCAGTGTACCCCGCTGACCCCGACTACTACGGTCGGCCAATCCCCCCGGCCCACGAGTACCCCCCCGCCCGGGAGTTTCCCCAGTTCGACATCGTGGAGGACACCTACGGCTCTGTGGCGGCGTCCAACGACTCCCGCAGGAACTCCCGCTTCGGTGGGTTCCCGTTTCCCCTGGAGCGCTCGGACCGCCGCGCCCCTTTACCCCCCTGCTACAGTAACCAGAACCTGGACGACTTCCTGGGGCCCGACGGGCTCCCTTTACCCAGCTCCCAGTGTCCCAACGAGTACGCCGCCAAAAGCTACTATCCCACGCGGCACGCCGGCAGCGCGGACACCGTGACCTACCGACCCCTCAGCATGCGCCTCAGCGTCCCCATGACGTCCTATTCGGACTGCGAGGCCCCTCCCCCTCCGCAGGCTGGGCGAGCAGGACGGAACTCACGCAGCTACAACGGTTCCGACAACGTGGAGAGCGACTACGGGAGCTGCGAGGAGGTCATGTTCTAGAATGTTCCGCGTGGGGTTCTAGTCTAGAAGAACTAGGGGGGGGGGGCGAATTGTGACGAACTTCTTGGCAATTTGAGGATACTCAGGGTTTGGAACGTTTCACGGGACAGTGGTGTAGTGGTGAAAAAGAAGGGGAAAAAGTAACATCGGATCGCCGGCCGTGATGAAAAATTTGACTCTTTCTTCCACTTCTTTTGCTATTTACCAGAACCGTTGGCTATATGTTGGACAACTTGGGGTTAACCACTCTTAGCTATCTCCACTACGCCCTAATTGAGGCGACGTGTAAAAGGATTTATAAATGGTCAAGGTCTCTATAGAATGTGATTCATCATAATGTGTTGAGAAAATTGCGTGGAGTGAATTCTTAGAATTTCTGCATAGAATGTGATTCGTGGGCTTCTATATTCAATAGCAACAATAAGTCTTTCACATGTTGTTGCAAAGACTAAACAGAAATACAGGACGTCTATCTGAAACAATCACATAATTCGGCACAAAGATATGCTGTATGAAATGGTGCTGCAATATAAAAACCTTGCTCATATAGCACTCTAAGGACAAGAGCCGCTTTGTATAAAACCAATTTCTATTAACATAAATAAGCCTAAAAACAAGTTCACTCAACACAAAGATGGCTTGTAATGTGTTTGTGGTAATGCAGCAACATCAAACAATTATTCCCCCAAACCATTCTTGGAGAGAGCAACACTGGCCTTCTATAAAATAACCGGCTTTGTATAAAAACTATCCCTATTAGAATAAGTACAACTTTCATAATGAAAGTTTGTCATTAAGTTACAACCACAAAACCAAAAAAAGGCTGCATTGATAAGTCTAACGCATTTGCCCACCATTCAGTAGAGTATGTATGTAAGTACATCGTTATGTAGCTATATGGTTGCATCGTAATTAGCAACCCTATTCCCTATATATAGTGCAAGTTCTGGGATTTGTAATGGTTGGTGGTAATCGGTTGTTAACAGTATTTGAAGTCTAAACACATTCATGTTGTACCCAACCTGACTGCAGAGTGGTGTATGTGCTGTTTATATCTACCCAGACATTCCAAATGCAAACGCAGCTCTTTCGTTTGGCTTGAATATGCAGGCATGTCGTGGTTCTGTTATGATACCCCCGTTGTCAGGAAGTAGACCTTAGCAATAACACAGTGGTAACGCGTTATGCACATTTTGGGCTGTGTGGGCAAACGTCTGCAGTGTTTATCTCGTTCAATTCACAGGTGGTGACAGTTGGTCATTTCAGTTTGCAAACAGTTAGTAAAGTTGTGTGTAGTTTACACACAAGACAAAAAGTATTCTCTAAAAGCAACGTTACTGCCAATATATTTAAGTTGAAATCTTTATTTTTTTATTTGACAAATTCCAAGCAGTAATAATCCCTGATTCTGAGACTTGATGAGATGTTTCTACAAATAAAACCAACAGTGTGTCCTGGGCCAGTATAGTCTGTGGTGGCCCCAGTTAAGTATTTGAGGCTTGTGTGGAAAGTCCCAGAGTCGTTGTATGTGCTTTGTATGTGTGTGCTTGCCACGTGAATGTGTTGTTTTATGTGTTACATTAGTATCAATGTGTGGTGTAAAATACCTCATGTTCTTCAGTTGTTTCTCTGTGAGAGATGCTAAATGTTGTTATATTTTCATTTTGTTTTCAATTCTGTAAAGATAACTTGAATAAAATATTATATTGATTACAAGATTTGTTTTTGGCACATTTGACTCTTGCAAGGGTAATTCTCAGAGTTTTTTTTATCATCTTAAACATTGGTTGCGAAGCTCTCTGCATTTAATACCAGAAGATACCACAAGGGGGACACAGTTTGTTGATCTGACCCTAACTTTCTTTATCACACCAACACAGTGATGCTTAAAAATACATTCACTTACTGGTTTAGTATCTATGAGGCACTTAGACTGATTCTGCTTTTGCAAAGTCTATTTTGCAACCCTAAATAAGAAATGTGGTTTTGAGGAATATGTTGAGGAGTTGTGAAATAGTGACACTGGAAATGAGTTAAATTCCCTTCATTTCAATTGAAGTCTAGGTCGTTTTCTACATTGATAAAACATAGTCTAATTGATGGGTTTAAATCCCATGTAAACCAGGTAGATTAAACCGGTGGACTACCACAATGATTATTTCAGTCCTAGGTTAGCAGAGGATGTCCTATAGATGTGTGACTGAGGATTGCCAGGCATGTTAGATGCTTAACGAGCCCTATCAATGTACCAGAAAAGAGTACTGATGACACACTCTCAGCTAACACAAATACACTAGGCATGATTTTCCATTCATGCTACCCTTAAATAGGGGCTCTTCCATCTGCGTTGCTCATGTTTAGTGCCTAGGTGTGCTCAGGTTTTATCGACCATAGCTATGGGTAGACTGGTTAAAAAAGGGTCTGACTGCCCTGGAGCAAGCAATGAAATACAGGGGGGGGGGGGGAGAAAAAGGGAGAGAAAGAAAGACAAGGGGAGGATAAAGAACGAGAAAAAGGTACATGATTTGTAAGTCTGCTACAACTACAGCAAGAAAAAGGCCTGCTTTGTTGCAATTCAGCACATTTCGGACAGATGTTTGCTCCCGTGAAAATGTCTTGAGAAGCTGTCTGATGAGGATTACGCCTGTTCTACCTAAGAGCTAAAGGGTTTACTTGATCTGAAGAGAGCATGCACTGCCAAAGGGGGCTCCATGATTACGGCCGGGAATACAGCCACCAGGACATCACTGAACTTCACATTCTTGGTCAAGTTCCTGAAGTGTTGACATACATCCCTTAGGCCTAGAACTGGCCCTGCTCTGTGGCCTGCGCGGTAACCCCTTCAAACCAGACAACCCTGGCGTGGGGAAGTGCCCTACACACCCAATGTGAAAATACGAATTGTGAGGAATTCTCCTAAAATGAGTGACACTGGCATGAACATTGCCTTGCTACTAGAATGAAACATCAAACACATTTATAGCAATTGAAGGCATCGTACCAGTCCGTCATAAGCACTGGGTTGTCCAGAACAAACCGGCACAGCCACCAACACGGGAAGCCGAGCATACAAACGTCTCTGTTCTACCCAGCCCCCTGTGTTTTTCAGGCAAGTTGTCTGGAGTGTTAGTGGGAGGGTGTTGAGGTGAAGGGGTTGTGTTAGTTAGAAATCACCGTCATCCTTGCTGTCGGAAACAAGATTTGACATCCACCTAATCCCTCCCTGGGCCTGTCTGTCTCCGTCAGGCTTCTGTGCATCTCTGCCCCACACACACCCCACACACCACACACCCCACACACCACACACACACCAAACACCACACACACACACCTCACACACACTCTATGTAAACATGATACCATTCAAACACAAACCACTTTTTAATGACACGACGTGGTTCAACGCGATTTGAACGACCCTATGTGTAGACAAAGGCAGGCAGGGATGTAACTAGCATGTGAAACCTTTAAATGAACAGGCCCCATGTCTATCTGCATTGTAGACACACACACACACACACCTGTTGTTGGGGTGTAATTCTCAAGGATGAAGCCAGCCAAGGAGGCAGGTGTCACTGCCCTGCATTCCTTTAAAGAAGCCCAACAAACCACAACACACGTCGGATAATAAAACGTGACACAGCAGTTTTGGGTCGCCAGATGGAAGGGGCGCCGCATGTCAGCGAGCGCTTAACACAGAACCAACATCACTGCGAAATGACAACACAACGGATCACATTCACTGGTAATTGTTGGTTGGGTGTTCAGCATAATTTAGGCCCTTGGTTTAGGAAACAATCACCCTGCCAGCAGCTGTCATAAAGCATAGCATGCATCCCTGTTCCCTACTGTCAGTAGCGGCGGGGGAAATGGTCTAATGGATGGGTTCTTCAAACACACGTAGGACAACTGATTAGCAGTGGGTTGTGTGATTGCCTCTCCTAGTGGTCTAAACATACTGTAACTGGACCTACCTGTGGACAAGAGCCCCGTAAATGACTAAAATGTAAATCCTTTGTTTATTCCTCTGCCTTTTTAATTATCTTCCCGTTGGACACAGCTGCAAAAAACGTGGCCTGTGATGATGTCATGGCAACGGGAATTAAGGTAATGAGAAGGGCTATTGTTTTCTTGCCTGTCTAAATTGATAATTGTTTCTCGCTCTTCCACTCTTGTCATTGAACACTCAGGTCTCAGGAGGACACTGAACAAAGAAATAAACACCAGACTACCGCAAAGAAAAACCAGCTTTAAGAAATGAACCAGAAAGGCTGTTGCAACTGTAATGTGCACACTTTTACAGACACCTTGATTCCTGTTTGCTTAGAATTTAGATCACACGAGCTAACAACCAAAAAGAAATACATTCTGCACAGGAAAAAAATACATTCCTAAAATGTTAACACCCAAAGACTGATTGATGATAATTCCACTGTGGTTTTCTTCCATCCCGTTTCTATGGAGACAAACAATCTTGATTTGATGTTGGTACTTTAGGATGTGTTTGAGCCAGCTTTACCAGGTGTCTGAAAACAATGTCCAAGCTTGACCGCATTTTCTCCCAGGCAATTCCCTTAACCATCTCAATGCTATATGTTAAAGAGTTTAACCTTTGACATGCTTAGAGTGGCCTAAAGTGCCTGGTTGCTATATACACAATCTACAGATGAATTATGTATTTGGTGGTATAACAACTTACTCGAAGTGCCAATTTGTCTTTCCATACATGATGAGAAACCAAATGATGAATTGTGAAATGCATCAGTGAAGTAAATGTTTCTACATTCAGGTCATGGCGTGGGGGTGGAGCAATGCAGAGGGGGAAGGTTGGGAACCTCTGCTATGTATGGCTGTACCCACCAGGTCAGAAAGGCTTGATAAGCCTATCAGCTGCAGAGGGAAGGTCGTCGAATCTAGGTAAGGTAATCGATCTGGAGAGGCCAGAAAAGACACCTCAAACTTAACTCTGGGCATTGTTTCATTCTTTATTTATTGCAACTCTTTAATCAGAGGCATATTCCGATGTGAGACAGCAGGCGGGTGATATTATTGATGAGGTAGAGCAAAACACATCAGTGTACATTGGTTGTAGAGGATCAAAATGACTTCAGGCAACTACCAACTGAGGATAAAACTGTTTTTTATAATGCCGTCAGTCAAAATGTAACCACTTTAAATTAATATTTAGCTCCTTTCCTTTATGACTCTAGCTGATTGCCTGGCAGGCATGAGATTCAATTCATTAGGATCGACATTAGCTACTCCTACTTCCTGTTATTCACCGAAAACATGTAACAGAGTTCAGAACTGTTATAAGACATGACAACACATTATTGATTACATTGACTTAAAATCTATAACAAATGTCAGGTGACTGCGGGGGGGGGGGTAACAGAGTCAGTTACAGTGGTGGGAACAGAGTGCTGCATATATTACAACATGCCTGTGTGAAAAGTACAAAAGCGACGAAGAGAAAAGACTGGAGTGAGACTCATTTTCAGCCCTGGTGCTGGCTGCACCAGTCCATTTGAAGAGGGAGGGGTGGCATAATGTATTCATGCAAAGTCCATGCTTTTTGTTAGCACTTAACAACTATATTATATTACAAATGTAAATATAGAGAAACCAGAAAAGCTTTTGAATAAAATCTCACACAACTAGAATGGAAAAATATAGAAAAAGCAATGTTGTCAAACGATTCAAATAATCAATACTGATTAAGCTCATTACCTTCTGTGGTTAATTGCCATTTATTTCTAAATGTGTTCTAGGTTTGCCCTTAACACACATAGCGCAAATTAAGACATCATGTTAAAGACATCATTGTAAACCACTTGCATTGCTTGACTTGGAATAGAAGGAATACATGTTTTCACAGCCCATACCTTTCCACAATAACTGACAGCATATATGTAGCTCATGTAAACGTACATAAAATGTTGCTAGTCTCTGATCCAATAGTTCTACCATCTTATATTGATCTCTTGATTAAGGTAGAGAGTACAACAACTGCTCTTTTATACTACTGTATAAGACACATAGTGATCGTTCTTATCTGGAGAGCATAAAATGTGTGCAGGCATTTGATTTTTCAGGTAATTTAATTCGGTTAAGGATGGGGTTTATTTGGGGGCCTGTGGACACCCACTTTCCAGGGGGATGGTTAGCCACAAGCTACTTGAATAAGCAATGGCATGAAGTAGTCAAGGCTGAGATGTTCATCTACAATCGTTAATCAGAGGAAAACTGTATTTTATGCCGAGCAGGCAAATGTTTGTTAATTCCACTATAAGAATATGCTTCGTTGGAATGCCGCTGACGACCAAGTTAGGCTGCGTAACCTAAATTACAAAACACAATAAATGTCTTACCTGGCTACAGGAAAGTTGTTACCATGTGGTCTCATGCAACAAAAGTCAGGACAACTTGGTGAATAGGTCTGACTTAATAAGGTCATTGCTGGCTTTTTGTTCAATGGGTTTTTGGAATGAGACTGAGTTACAGGCTGCAAGAAGATATTCACGCATTCATTGAACTAACAGATGTGTAGCCAGGACGTTGTTACACAGGATTCATAAACTAGAGCCGGATAAACATTATATCAGGGCAATCACACAACAAATGTCTACTTTCTAATGATACATTCAAAGAAATACCTGGGAAGCGATTATAACAAGTCTAATGTCAAGCAATAACGGTGGATGACTCTTAGATTAGCATTAGGCCAGTGTTACCCAACCAAGGGTACTAGGACCCCAGGGGGAACTTGGCCTCTCCATGGGGCATGCCTCCCCCTTTAGCAGCACTAGTGGGCTTGTGTGCGTAAGAGAGAGATAATGAGAGTTTTGGCCCACTCCGCCACACAGCAAGTGAATAACATTGCTTTCCTGGCCCTTGTCACCAGCCCAACAACCAGCGGCCTAGCGGGAATGGCTCTGATTCTCCCAAATACTCACTTCGGCATCGCTATAAGATGTACAGCAACTTAACAACAGAGGTGTCTGGAATGACAGACAATAAATTACTCAAAAGTGGCCTGTTCAAAGTTTCATTAATTTCTGGAGCCTAATTAGCGTGAAATAATCTCAACAAAAACAACTAAACACATCTGACATGGAATGAGTACCACACACAAGGTCAATGTGTCACCTAGCACAGGGTTTCATATTGAAATACAAAGTATAGACTATATAGCCTATGTGCTCCTATGTTCCACCCTTTGGAGGTGATTGGAGAATGGTTTGGGGCTGATTCCTGACTCTAGGCCTAGCCCTATAAAATCCTTTTCATTAAGAAGTTGGAAGGTCAATGACCGCTTGTCACCATTTTAAACCAACTTTAATGACTGATTTTGAAATATGTGTGTTAAAATTGTTTGACCTTGGATTCATTTATTCTTGCAATGACTAGCATGTCAGAAGTTTTTATATTTTGACGATTTAAGCGATGCACTCACGTTGTTTCATAAACGGCCGAATCAATGACCTTGTGGTGCAAGATGTTTACAAACCAAATGAACGGAAAAAATTTTGTTTCGAAAGCAAGACGTAATTGGGTAAAAGTGTGATCAATAAGAGTAGTAAGAGTTCTGAGAAACCACAACATAGCAAAAAAATTTAATGATCAAACTGCTTTTACAGCTGTCGTATATTATTGTATACGTGAATTACGCATTAGCAAGGGATCTCTATGGCACGGTAATAGGATGCCGCCCCGCATCGTGAGTTTCCTATGCTGAGGAGGCGAGCGTAGTATCATGTGGACACGGAGGTGAGAAAAGGAAATACTTTCTTAAGTGTAGAATCGTAATGAAGAGAGATGAGACGGGTTGGATTCTAGCATTCATTGCGCTCCACAACAGTGAATCGGAGGGGAGGGTTACAACCCGCTCAAGTGACAGAGAAGATGCCCAGGAAAGCCGTAAAGTTGGTCGTCCGCGCCATCAATATAATTTGAAGATCTAAGGATTCCATCAATGGACGTACGTGATGAAAAGGGATTTTAATAAAGAGCGATTCTTTACGAGTTTTAGAGATTACGCGTTTGTAACATCGGTCTGGTCTTTGTCACACAATTTTGGACGTCTTAATTACAAAACACGTGCGAAGAAAATCTACACGTCGGGCAAACTTAATTTCCCCGAAGTTTTCAGTTGCCTACCCATGAATGAATTGTTTTTCCTGGTATAATATAATAACAACTGTAGGTCAGTTGTTTTTTTATGAGTTCCATCGTAATTTCCCTAAATACAGTCAGATGACTTCTGGTTATAATTAAAATCGAATTCGATTTTTCAGATGATGAGTTTACTAATGAAATGTGATTGACTGGACAAACAAACAATGCAAGTGGTCGTTGAAAGGACCAGGACTCTACCGGACATCCTCTCGTTGAAAGATGAACTGAGAATGATTGAAGACATTGTGGCTCCTAGGAACTCTTCATCACAAGGGGACGGAGAGGGGCATCCTTACCCCTGGGTAGTAACCCTGCTAGCCAGTGTCTTAATCGCTACTATTGTGATAGATATTCTGGGAAACCTGTTGGTCATCTTGTCTGTCTTCAGGAACAGAAAACTCCGAAAAGCAGGTATAGCCTATTGCAAGTACAGTAGACGAAAACTAATTTCTTCTATGTTAGTAAGTAAATGTATCAGCGGCTTCTCGTGTCTTTTTAACGTTGATTTAACAGTAGAACAGTTTATTCACTCATCCTTTGGAAAAACACATACGATTGTGACATATTGCCATGCCGTTAATGAGCTTCTCTGTTTCTGTTAAGGTCGGTAGTTGTCAGGCGGATACCCGTCGTTCCCAAGGCTGTTATTGATGGCATATTTGAAATGGATCTTCGATGTGCTACTTCTTAATTATGGCAAATAATTCAGAAGCAGCTTCAAAGCTTGCTATCACCAAACGAGACATTTACAGCAGACATAATTCAGTTTGCTTCCTGAAGTGAACAATCCTGTTTAATTACTGTCCCTGAAACGGATAAACACCGATTTGCATCTTATGTGACTGAATGTATATATAGAAATATAATTGGCCATGCATTAATGGGGACAATGACATGCCATGGATATTACGCATTATTTCTGCAGGAGCCCTGCTCTTCCTAGAACTGTGGAAAGAAGCCACCCTAACAATTTAGACCCACTCAGCTCAAAGGGCATACCGGACGTCAGAGTACAGTGTCGCTGTCAATGATGTGGTTAATTAATTCCATTTTCAATTCAGGATTTTCTACTTAAGATCTTATGTTAGTTGTCACCTAACTGAAAGTCACGTTTCATCTAATTGTATCTCAGGGATCAAGAAAGGAATGACCATTAGTCTGGTTTCATACAGACAGGCTATTTCATGCAGGTCTCCCCTTTGTTAGATACACTTTTCAATGAATACGCACGCTCTCTGTCCCTCAAACTCACTGGTTTCCTCCACGTCACTTTCAATTACATGATCATTTGCTATGTCCTGTCACAGACATTCATACCACCGTCTCCATGTGGAGGAGGGAGGGAGCCAAGATTAAGAGGGGGGGCTGTGATCCTTCCACTTACTGTAACGCAATTAATTAACCCATGTTAAACTCAGGCGGAAGTCATATTCAAATCACAGAATGTACAGTTAGCAAATGCTCGAATATTAGTTATAAGTTAGTTATAAGATTATTACATGCGTTGTATTTTGTGAATTCAATTAATTTATTTCTGTTGGCTACAGTTGTTATGACTAGTCTAGATTAGCATGAACTACAGATGAATATAAATTGTGTTGCTCAGGAAAAGCGGGAAACAATCAAAGCAGGAAATGCCACAATTTTTGGATTCTTGGACGCTTCTTGGACGCTGATATGTAGTTTTAACATACATATCAACATTACACGAATAAGAGATCTCAAATCTATTCATCTTATACTTTACTTGGGGTATACATACTTATGTTTTTTGAAAATAATTTGCAGGACCGTAGCAGCCAATACATCTACGTTAAGAGTAGAATTCCTTTTCAATTCTCATTGAAAGAATATGTGTAAAGAGAGGATATAAAATCAATATGAAGACAACTTTCACAGCTGCGCAGAAATGTTTAATTGACCAACTTTAAAACTAAATTGAATTCCGCCTGCACTTTTCATGGTGTTAAACATAATTTAAAAAAGTTATTATTTGCCCATCAAGATATTATTTTGTAATGATTTTCTAACAGAAAGTCAATTACGCGAAATATATTCTACTGACAAAACATGGAAAAAAATACCAATTTATTTAGAAATATTTAAAGTACATACGTTTTCATTCCTTTCATCCAAAGCTTTGTAAAAGTGCCATTGGCAACAATAACGGTACACTTCGGTCAGCCTACCACCTTTGACAACCAGATTTGGTCAGTTTCTCCTGTCATTTTTGGAAATCCTCTGGGTTTTTGGTGAACTGCCATCTTCAGGTCTCCCCACACATGTTCATGTCTATAAATTATTTCTATAACTCAACAAAATGTGGAAAAAGCAGTATACACGGTATATACACTACCGTTCAGAAGTTTGGGGTCATGTAGAAATGTCTTAGTTTTCCATGAAAACAATCATGAAATTAGTTTGAATAGGAAATATAGGACAATGAATAGAAAATACAGTCATTGACAAGGTTAGAAATAATAATTGTTTTAATTGAAATAATAACTTTGTCCTTCAAACTTTGTGTTTGTCAAAGAATTATCCATTTACAGCAATTACATCCTTGTAGACTTTTGCCATTCTAGCTGTCAATTTGTTGAGGTAATCTAAAGACATTTCACCCCATGCTTCCTTAAGCACCTCCCACAAGTTGGATTGGCTTGATGAGCACTTCAAATGTCCCATAAGGTAAGGCTGTTCCCATAACAGCCCAATAGGGTTGAGATCCAGTGACCGTGCTGGCCACTCTATTAAAGAGGGAATAACAGCTTCTTTCTAAAATAGTTAATGCATAGTTGGGAGTTTTGTTTTGGGTCATTGTCCTGTTATAGGAGGAAATCGGCTTCAATCAAGCGCTGTCCACAGGGTATGGCATGGCGGTTCAAAATCGAGTGATAGCCTTTCTTCTTCAAGAACCATTTTACCCTGTAAAATCTGTCACTTTACCACTACCAAAGCACCTCCAGACCACCACATTACCACCACCATGCTTAACAGATGGAGTCAAGCACTCCTCCAGCATCTTTTCATTTGGTCTGTGTCTCACAAATGTTCTTCTTTGTGATCCAAACACCTCTATAGATGTTTGTCTGTCCATAACCCTTTTTCCAATCTTTCTCTTTCCAGTGTCTGCGTTATCTGTCCGTCTTAATCTTTTCTTTTTATTGGACAATCAAAGATATGGCTTTTTATTTGTAACTCTGCCTCCCAGGCCAGCATCCTGGAATTGACCCTTCACTGTTAATGTTGAGACTAACCCTAATGTTTTGCATTAATCAACTATTTAATGAAGCTTAGAAACGTGGAGGCACAGTGAGTTGTCTGTTTCTCAAACTAGACATTAATATATTTGTCCTCTTGCTCAGTTATGCACCGGGAACTCCCACTCCTCTTTCTATTCTGCTTAGAGTCCGTTTTCATTGCTCTGTGAAGGGAGTAGTACACGGCGTTGTACAAGATCTTCCGTTTCTTGGCAATTTATTGCACGGAATAGCCTCGATTTTTCAGAATACTCAGAAGATCTCCAAAATCCAAACTGATCTTTTACATTTCTTCCCTCACAGGAAATGCCTTTGTGGTGAGTCTGGCCCTAGCAGATCTTGTGGTGGCAATTTACCCATACCCGCTGGTCCTGACGGCCATCTTCCACAACGGCTGGATCGCTGGGTACACGCACTGTCAGATCAGCGGTTTCCTGATGGGCCTGAGCGTTATCGGTTCCATCTTTAACATCACGGGCATCGCCATCAACCGGTATTGTTACATTTGCCACAGCATGAGGTACAGCAAGCTCTTTTCCAACAGGAACACCATGTGCTACGTCTCTCTGGTGTGGACGCTGACCATACTGGCCATCGTGCCCAACTGGTTTGTGGAGTCTCTGCAGTATGACCCACGGGTCTACTCGTGTACCTTTGTTCAGTCTGTTAGCTCCTTGTACACCATTACCGTTGTGGTGGTCCACTTCATCCTACCCATCAGCATTGTCACGTACTGCTACCTGCGGATCTGGATACTTGTCATACAGGTCAAGAGACGAGTGAAGCCGGACACAAGGACCAAACTGAAGCCTCACGACCTTCGTAACTTCCTGACTATGTTCGTTGTGTTTGTGTTGTTCGCTGTTTGCTGGGCTCCTCTGAATTTAATCGGGCTAGCGGTGGCCATCAACCCCAGACTGGGTCTTAACATCCCTGAGTGGCTCTTCACTGCTAGCTACTTCATGGCTTATTTCAACAGCTGCCTCAACGCAGTAATCTATGGGGTGCTCAACCATAACTTCAGGAAGGAGTACAAAAGGATTATTCTGATCATTTTAAATTTCCACTGCAAGGGGTTTCGTAGGGACCCGGAATAGCACCTCAGAGGTTTATGCTTGGACCAGGCAACGGCTTGGAACAAACTTCCAAAAGGGTGCTAAAACCAAACGGCTGAGGGTTAGGGAACAGGACGCACTAAAGGATTAGACATTTGGAACAGGACTGCTAACAATTGAGACCAAGATTAAAACATTGTTTCATAACAATAAAAGTCAGAGCTGTTGGCAATGTCACAATTATGCGTCAGCTGCAAACATTGTGTGGGTAATCCTTGAGTTTTTGGTAGAATCTCACACCTTTTCATGAGTTGTTCTCTTTCATTTCCAGTGGAGGTGTTTAAGCATAGATATGAACATTTTGAAATGTTAATTGCCAATCATTCGAGGTACATTTGTCATGATGTAAATCAACATTGTTACACATTTACTGTGTTTATTAATGTACATCTTAAATCAAGACAAATTGCAGGCTGCCCGTTAATTATACCCGAATCCTGCACGACTCTGTAAACCTCACACGTTGGCTTTATTCAAACAAAGAATTACACTCACATTGAGTATAAAACGTTGAATTAATCTTTAAAACACCAAAACATACTACTCAGAAGGTCCAATAGGACCTGCTGGTACAGGTGGATAGGAATATCAATTAGCTGCAGCTACCCAATACAAATACATTTTTGCTGACAGATTTATGAATGTCATTAAAATTATGTACACATTCTGTAAATGTGATGTTTATGATTTAATTCTTTTTTTATATAGAGCTCCTACAATTATTGGCACCCTTGATAGAGATGAATTAGTAAGGTTAAGAAAAATTTACTTGATTTTACACAAAACAATGCCAAATCAAAATCTAATCTTCAAAAACATGTCATGGTTATTAGCACCACATTTATTCCTTGTTCATTCCGCCATTACCAAGAAAACCGCGTTGAGTCTTTTACTATCATTCCTGATCAGTTGGAAAACACCTAGTAAAGGATCTGAGACCACTCATCCCTGCAGAATCTCACCAGGTTCCTTAGAGTTTTGTTCCTCTATTGTGGACACTTCTTTTCAGCTCACCCCACAGTGGGAGTTTTAAAAGGGGGCTGGGATGGCCATTGCAAAAATTTGATTCTGTGGTGAATCTGAGCAATGTTTTGTGAATCTGGTACATTTGCTTGATCGTTGTCCCGCTGGAAGAGCCAGCAACAACCTTGTTTCAGCCTCCTTTATCCCCTCAAGGTTTCCAGGGCCTTTGAGGCAAAACAGATCCCCAACAGCATCAATCCACGATAAAACTTCACAGTGGGGAGTAGGTTGTTTTCTGCATGACATCCTATGAAATCCTATGACATTCAAATAGCTTGTGGCCATAGAGTTGGCAGCTATTTTTAGTTTTGTAACGCAAGATTCAAACAATTTTGGCACCTGTCTAACTGTGCTCTACAGCTAATTTGATAAACCCTAACTTAATTATTGCTGTAATAGTGAAAGGGAATGTTCATAATTTTTTGCAGCAATGACTGGGCGAGGTGGGAATCATTTTCAGCAACGGGAATTGTATGGTACACCAGCCCATTTAGGAAGGGGGAAGAGGGGTTATAAAGTACTAATAAAAACATCAAATTTTTGGGGCACTTCGCAACAATTTTATATAACAAATATAAATATAGAACCCCCCAAAGTGTCTGTATTAAATATATAAAATAACAAGAACAGGAAAATATCTAAAAAGTGAGATGGCCGTAATAAAACATTGATATTGGGGTTGCGCAACCATTTCTGTGTTGATTTTGATGCATATTTGGGGTAATAGCATGGGTGAAAGGGCCGTCCACTGTCACTTCTCACATTATATGCCACGGCAACCAGGTTTTGGGCTAAAATATGCTAGTGCTAGTTGTTATGCCACAACTAGTTGATTGTGTTAGTTATTTTTTTCGTTCACTTCCTCAACTTGCAGAAGGTGCCAATAATTCCTGAGTTGACTGTACCTTTATTAGATTTGGTACATTAGAATTTCTAGGTGTGCCAACAATGACGCATTTTGGGGCAAAATATTTCTTTATTAGCCATTCAGTTTTTTACTTGGAACAAGTTGACCGATATCACTTCTATTTTATAAAACCAAGCTATAAAAACAATGATTATATTCTGTTATATGCTTTTGTTAGTTCAGATTGTAAAAGATCATAATGAGAATGGATAATGCCAAGATACATTTTAATAAAGGATGTTCTCTGTGGGTGTGCTGTTTTTTCCTCAGCTACTGTAGATGCCAATATGTTTTCTTCAACTGTCTGATGGATAATATATGTACAATGACAACTGACTATCATGGATGTCTGTTAATATTACTTACAGTTTTTTTTACAGGCGCTAGGACACATTTCCCAATACTTAGGTCACTTTTTCAAAACTCTTCACACAGTTCTCCAAACCCACTGTCAGCTCGGCACAGCAGTTCATTTCACTTTCAAAATGCACTAAAACTACCAGATCACTTCATACATGTCTCAAATCAACTCATTCGTCCAGAACACTAGCAAAAGTTGACAGACAACAAACACACTTTGTCACCCACAAAACAATGACCTAAAAAACACTAACAACAGGTAGCATTATACATAGTTGTCTTGTGTAAAACAAGGACACATCTCTGTTTACAATTCACTGCAATGTATGTTACTGGAATGAATCAGACATTTGCACTGAGTAATTCCGAAATACAAGAAGTTGTATACACACCATCCACTGATACAGATACAATAGTAATGCAAAACTACTAAGCAGTTGTCTCCTTTTGTAATGAAATTGAAAGAGTAACACCTGTGTAGATGTTCATCTACAATGAGAATCAGCTGTGGTTGGTCCAATTGCTTTTATAGCATTTAAGTTTAGGATTTAAAATATATTTCATTTCCATATTACTGTAGAATTGTAGCAAATTGCTGTCTTATTCAGATTTGTATTATGTTATTGTTTTGAACTTAAGTTTAACTGTTTTGAAAAAAGTATGTAAGCATGTGCAAATTGACCTGTAAGTACACAGAGTTTTGGGGGTGTTCTGTCGAAGTGAGAAAATAATTAAGGTAATTGGAAAAATGTAGTCATTGAATGCATTTTGTGCCAAAGCAATGATAATTGATCCTCAGTTTAGCCCACATATACTTCTGTTGTGCTCACTGTGTGAAGAGTTTTGAAAAAGGGACCTAAGTATTGGGAAATGTGTCCTAGCGATGGTAAAAAAATTTAAAACATCTGCCAGGGAATCAGCGAGACTGCGAAGTTGCTACACATTATTACCAACAGTGGGTTTAGAACGAGAGTAGTCTCTTTTGAATTCTGAGCTCTCCGATGACATTCTTAAGTCAGGTTTAGCCGGTGTACAGTATACTTTTGTCTTCAATTCCCATGTGGTATTACAGCAACATACTGTACAGGCATCCAGGCTGTCCCAGGCATATCAAGTCAACATTCCAAATGTAATCCTAGTGACACATTTACCAGGGGGTAGGCCTACAGTGGAAGAGGAATGGAGCTAGAAATCTTTCCTTCAGAGTTGAACAATTGGTTTGCAAAGAGAATGGAGGCCAACTGTCGCATCCTGTGTGCCGCTTAAAAATGTTGGTAGAAGGATAGAACCATCAGACTTCCATACCAGCCCTGAACGATGACATTTAACGCTTGAATTCTGTAATCAGGTTTGCTGTGCAGATGATCATTGAACTGTTGATTTTCAATTTTGGATATGTCACAATTGTGGAATTTATGATTTCTGTAACAAATTAGAGATTTGTATCTAATCCACGTTCTGAAAGATAATTTGTATCTTGACATGTATCACTGATTCCAACACACCACTTGTCAATGTGGGCTGAAATCAGTTGGACTTGAAGGTGTCAACGTCAACTGATTAACAGCAGACTTCAAAGGCATTAACAAGAATTGCATAAGACGGGCTAAGACCAGCTCTACACGCCACATCAACATTCAATACCAGCTTCATTAATACTTTGCTTAAATAGATTTTTTTTCTCCCTGTGAGGATTAGATATGAAGGCCAGTGTTGAATCATCATCTAATTATTGCTATGGTCATTAGTAGCGGATGCGCAGTGACACATCCCATCTCAACAGGGATATTGATTTACTTCCACAAACGTTAACGTATTTAGAAAGAAAGACACAAAAAAACAGGGTTTATTTTTGAGACATGACACAAACAGACCCATGCATGTATCATTCGAGGTCTAGGTGATGCGCCTTAATGCATATTGACATATTCCCGTCCTCATTAGAGGCATTGATTCTAGTTAGCTCAGATTCAGATCCTCACTCAAAACTTTACTTTTCAACCTTTTTGGAAAGAAAAGAAAAAAGTGCAGTGGTCTCTTGCTTTTTCCAGAGCTGGATGCTGCAGTCCTGCCTGATTCATGCCTGGCTTGGGTTAGTAGATTATCCACTGAAGCCAGTTGAATAAACAAGACCTCAACATCGTAAAGATTTAATGAGTTAACTGACATTAGGCTTATTCAATGAAATGATTACATTCCAGCTAACACATAACATCCTGAGAACCATCTTAGAGGATGGTGAGAATATGGTTGTTCAGTGGTTATTTTCCCTAAATCCCTCTCATAACAGTTTAGGAAGGGTTGCTTGACTTAGGTACCTTAAATGTTTCCTAACAAAAACATGTTACAGATATGTCTATAACCCTGGTATGTGCTCTCACCTTCCGATTAATATTCAATCACACTTTCCAAGGCAAATGAGGATTTATGGCTGACCGGAAGCCCCGCCCTCCTTGTGATACATTGAGGATTTATTGATTTATTTATGCTATTTATTGAGCAACGATGGCGTCAGACCTACGTGGGGTAAATCGTCTTATCGCATAGGCTTCTTCAATAATCAAAGTCTTTAAGTGCAGGATTCTGAAAGTATAGAAACTGAAAAGCAAATTACAGAAATCGTTTTAACGTCACCCTCACAGGTACATCATCAAGCCAGTCAAAACATCCGTACTGAAAATGTGCAGAGCATGTGGATAAATGGTTAAATAAAATCAGCCTAATCCTCTTGCAGACACTTACGAGTTCAGACTATTAAACAGCATGACTATACAAAAATGACCCCCAGGAGTAGAGCACCTTTTTGAATACCTAAGAAATATGCACATTATGCCTTTGAGTCATCTTTTTTATTTTGGTCACATGACAAACCACATAGTACAATGTACAATATTGCACTCACTTCACCTAACATCTATTAAAGCCCAAGCACAAGCCGTGACAAAAGCCCACATATTAAAAGGGATACATCGAAGGTTCTGGCACATTTTCTGCTTCATAGTTGTAAGGTATGAATGGATGATACAGGCACACATTTCTTTCACTACATCGTACTTGTTGAAAGAAAAAAGGATTCGAGTTTTAGTGTTCTCACAGAATTGACAGACAGGATCCTCCTGGTTTGAAAAGGGCTGATCTTGAATAAAACCATTTTTCTTCCTTTTTAAATAAGGATAAAGGATCAAGAAGGAAGCTGTCAGCCCTGTGCAGATCTCTTTCATTAATGTGAAGTAGCATCAGTTAAAAGTCGGGGACTTTTGTGTATATTTTTCCACCTCTCATTGTGGGTAGAATGTCTAATATGTTCTCTATATGTGTTATATAACCTAGAAGTAGAAGGGTAATGATGCCTCAGTTAGCCACGACATTGAAAGCAAGTGGTTTGATAATAACAAAGGGCTCATATCATTATATTTCAGACCATATGATGGCTCATTCAATTATATGATACAATTTTCATGAACCCCAGGCCAAAAACTCCAGAATAGATCTTTAAGTTCTCCCAATGCCATGTGATATAGCTACCCCATCTACACCTTATTAAACCAGGACCATTAAGTCTAAAATAACACATTTCAATGGAAGCCCATTTTGCACAATTCCGTGGGATGATTGAAAAACAAAGCAGCATTTGTTCCACCAAGAGGAAAGGTTCAATATCTTCTTAACATGCATGTAACCAGAACTTATTCAATCTTACCAATCACACAAAACTTTGGCATGGGTTAACAGACACTAGTAAAACTAAGAATTGTTTTGGAAAAAACAGTTTGGATACATTTACGTTTTTACATTGACTATATTGGCCATTGATATATGAACACATAATCCATTACCCAACATTTGAGGTAAATGTAATAAATGAAAGCACCAACACAAAATCCTGTTGACATCACTAAGATAATAATATGGTATTACAATTTAACAATAATTTACAATAATATTTATACATCTTTATTCTAAATTATGGTGTAATAGTGAAAGATATTTGTATACTTTAAAGTAGCCATTTTGATTTTCCATAATGGCTACTTAAACTAAAGTTTCACATATTATTTGTTTTCCTATTTCAATTTAGCATCATTTTGAAACTGGCAAAGATACCCCTCCACACTAAACAGTTCCTACAACGGTAGTTCCTCAGAATTACAGTAGTAATTCATAAAACATTGTAAACATTTAAAAACAAATTCTGTATTCCAGCGATATATATTTTACAAATCAACTTTTTGTCTCTCGAATGTACATAATGTAATCAGTAAACTGAATTCTAATGTCAATGTTATAGCTAAAAGATTTATACAAATAATGCTAATTTGATAACACTGAAATCAAGGAGAGCTATAGAGCTTTAGAGAGGTTAACCTGATATTCAAATTAAACCCTTTCAGTAATGCCAGTTCATGTAGTCTCGACATGCCCTGGTTGTGGTTTCATTTTCTGGCGCCCAGGGCAAAATATAGTCAATTTGATTTCATTATAAAATGCACTTAACAGTTGTTAAAAGTTATTTACCTACTATAACCAGTTATTTAAACAGTCATCTAACAAATAGATCCCTTCCAAGATGCATTGCAAGAACACATCCATTACAGATTGTTACAGGTACCTTTTGTTTCTACATAGATGCAAGGCGAGTGTGACGACATGATTAACATTCAATGGTTATAATAAATTATTCAATATTAAATAATAAAGCATGGAGGTTCACTTGCAGAATAGCAATGTAAAAAAAAAAACGCAATAAACGCAAGTCAGAAACATCCGACCTCAAGGAGCACAGAGAAAACGAAACTGAAGGGCAAAGGTGTTCTCTCCTTACGGATACAGTTACTAAATACATTGGGTGATATTCACTTATATTCAATACACAATGTCAACAAAGATGGCGGCCCACCACTGCACAAGTAAGCACTTCATACATTATCATATTAATCATTTCTTTAATCATGGGGCAATATATCAACACATGGAGCAAGAGAGAGAACATCTGAAGCCAGGATTACTTCACTAAATCGTTTGAGTGTTTGACAGCAGTGGAGGGTGGTGTCACATCAAATCACAGGAGAGTACCATCTTTTCACAATGTACCTGTCCTCAGACTTCTCCACCCACCGGTCGCCCCCACCCGGGCGTCAAATCGACCGCTGCCCCCCGAGGGCTCCCTCTCTCACTGGATCTGGAACACGTTCAGGTCCAGATTGTCCAGTCTGCCATTGCGTTTGATGATCTCTGCGACGGATATGTACGTGCCGGTGATGAAACCGATGAATCCGACGGCAGAGATTAGGAAGTTCTTGACGAGGGCCCACGGAGAAAGGCCTTCGTTGTGATAGGTCAGGATCTGGAGCATCGGCGGGAAGACCAGCGCCAGGAAGCTGCTGCTGACCGACCCCACTAAAGAGATGACCAGGTCCAGCTGAGGGATCAGGATGGCCAGGGCGCCTGGGGGAGGAGAGAGCCGTTACATCACCCGTCGTTCCGGGGGTCAGGGAGGGGTGAAGGAGGGGGTTGGGGGAGGAGAGAGAGCCGTTACATCACCCGTCGTTCCGGGAGGGAGTCAGGGAGGGGTGAAGGATGGGGGTTGGGGGAGGAGAGAGAGCCGTTACCTCAGCCGTCGTTCCGGGAGGGGTGAAGGAGGGGGTGTGAGGGGACAATATGGTGGGGGCGTTCAAGCCGAGGTGGTGGCGGACACACACAGTGGAGAAGACCTGTCCACTAATAACACACACACACACACACAGTGGAGAAGACCTGTCCACTAATAACACACACACACACACACAGTGGAGAAGACCTGTCCACTATTAACACACACACACACACACAGTGGAGAAGACCGGTCCACTAATAACACACACACACACACACACACACACACAAACAGTGGAGAAGACCTGTCCACTAATAACACACACACACACACACAGTGGAGAAGACCTGTCCACTAACAACACACACACACAGTAGAGAACACCTGTCCACTACACTTGTTCTCCACGTTTGACACGCATGACGAGTGACTGATAAAAGGGTCTTTGAGAGGTAATCAATTGCCTGCTGCTTGATTATTTAGAACGTCTGTCAAATGTACTTGCAAGGGGAACAGGGAAGGTCTCTCTCATGTGATGGGTCCCGCCTTACACCAACAACCACCTTAAGATGTCATGAAAAACATTAGTCCCCATACAAGTGATGGTTGCTCAATGCCAAATGAAAGGCTCCATACAAATAAAGTGGCCGGATGGTCTGTCGAGCACAGGCTTACTAGGCTGGGTTACTTCAGTGTTGATTGGGTAGAGAAGGAGTAAGACAGAAAGGAGAAAGGTGACAGAACACAAGCAAGGCAGAAGAAAGCATGACGCAGCCAGACACCAAATGAAAGGAACTCACATTGTCAATCAGAGGTCTACATTGAAGTCTTGCCCATAGAATCATGTTAAAAGAGAACAAACAATGGCTAAAGAGACCATGGGCAAAAGGTATTGATAAAGGGAGATTTCCATCAGATAACTGATGTAAGATAACCTCGTTCATCTAGTCTAGAAGGTTCCTTCTATGGCTCCTCGGCAGACACAGCACTGGGTCAAGGCAGTTCCACACAGCAACCCCGTCACACCTGTCAACTCGGTCAAACAGGAGAAAACTGTACACCGCCACAACTGTACCTCAAGCTTCACGATGAACGATGCAAAGCCTATCGCTTCTTTTAGCCTCCCGTGTATCTTTTTTAAACAGCAATGGGCCTGAGTTCTTTTCAAGTGCAAGCACAGCAAGGTCAACAAACTACCAGTCAAAAATCATCTACAAAGATATGTTAAAGATTGAATGGAGATTGGTGCATCAAAAATAAATTGATCAGAAAGAAGCACGTGATAAATCCCTGATAAATCTCTTGTCTGACCAATATGTTGTATTGAGGATACAAAATATTCACAATCCTAACCTACTATGCTATCACATAGTCTCCCCCAGACAATCAATCTGAATAAAACGTATTGCATAAAAGGTTTCAGAAATGTTTTCAGACTAGTATGTCAAACAACTAACCAGTTGTTTGTTACATAAATGCATAACTTTTAACATTGACATTCATATTGCCGAAATGTAAAGCACGTTTTAAGACTTGATGTGTGCAAACGTTCAGATGGACCAAACAGGTGACTCAATAACTGACACATATTTCTCTCTGACTAGCTCACATATGTGTGATATATTGATTAAAGCACATTATCAGATTGCGGCCACATACTGTAGATGAAGCCAGGATCTGGGAACCACTGCAAGAATTGGGTGCCAATTCTTGCAGTGGTTACAAAAAAGATGTTCAATGTAGTCCAAATGATGGGAAGTCGTCTAAAATAAAGTACAGCACCCACAAATGCACCCACAAATGAAGAAACAACACTACAATGCTGCCTATTGTATTAATGAAGACTAGATGTCAGTGACTGAGGAATTCAGATCGATCAGGGAAATAAATATGCGGACATGGTCTGTACTCAAAATATGAAGTTAAATTCCAAAACCGGAACTAAAAACGTGAAGTTAAATTCCAAATCCATAACCTTACCAAACCACTGTGCAGTGGCTACACCGCCAACAGATTCCACTGGAAGTGGGTAAAGATCTACAACCCTGCAGTTGGTTTTGATGATTGATATTATTGATATACAGATGCCGGGGATGAACGTGAGAGATGAGAAACCTAGGAGACAGCAATTGGATTTATTTGGCCAAATGGGAGTAAACTCAACACCGTGCCAATTGCAGCTGAGGTTTAATGAGGCTGTCCGCCACTCAGCTCTCCAGGCATATCATTTAAACAGCAGTGCTCTATGAAGCCAGAGGCCTTTGATTAGCACAGCAAGTGTGGCAACCTCGCCGCCAGCTAGAAGAGATATTGATCGACGTGTCCAAAATGAATTGCTGAAGTAGTCTTTGGGGGATTATATCATTATGGAAATGACATCTGCAGACAAAATACCAACTTTAATGTCTTAACAGAAAAGACACAAAAACAAAACTTTGACAGAGTCTCTATAATATCCCTTGGGGGGAGGTGTACATCCAAGAACAATCATGTCTATATAATGAGATTGAAAAAACTAAGCAAGTATACAACTTAATGGATCTTAAATGAAATGAACAAGGTGTTTGGAGAGACTTCGTATTTAGGTGTTGAATGAAAACATACATATACATTAAGGTATAGTTTGAAACAAACCCCCAATTATTCCTTAATGACTACATATGAGAACCCACCACTAGGGATGTTACAGAGTCTGAAAGATATGGTAATATTGATACACCCTAATTAGTTCCCAAGCGTGCAGACAGCTCCATCAATCGAGCCCCCAGAAATACAGCTGGCCGTCCAGGCAAACTAGATAACCGAGCATGAAGGGCCTTGGTTACGGAGGTGACCAAGAACTCAACCAACACTCTATGTTAAGAAAGAGTCTATGTTAATCTGTAGAGATGAGAACCTACCACAACGGCAACCAAAACTACAGCACTCCATCAATTTGGCCTTGGTCATTGAGGGCCCAGTCAAAGCCTACACATTATCATCTGGGCAGACCTAAAAATCTCATTTCATCAACAATCCCCATCCAATCTGAAAGAGCTCGAGGGGAATCACAGATTTCTATTTAGGCAGTATGCAGTAAATGTTTTCTGCCATCCATTTTAAATTAAGTCAATAACACCAAAAATGTGGAGAACGTGTAGGTCTGAATACTTTCCTAACGCACTATACGTCAAGAGATGTTTGTAGCATATGCTGCTGAGAGCATATATTCACAAATACAATAAAAAAAATAAAAAAAACGTCCAGTACTTTTCCCAGATTGCTGATCTATGCGCTAATCTCACAGTCCACATCGATGCCTGTATATTAGCATTTCCCAGTAGTGAGCCGCCGGGGACTACAATAACCACCTCCCTCACTACTGCCGTATTGGCCACTGGAGTAGCGATTGTCTCATTAAAAACTATAAATTAATCAAATGAACGTTGAAAAGAGGGAGGGAAGCCTGTGTTATGTATAAACCTAATGTATAGAAGTATTATGTTAGCTGGATTAGTAAAAAAAAAAAAGGATTCTGGGCTTTGGTTTTAATTGTTGTGGCTAATTTCATGCAATTGGGGATTTAATATAATATCATCCATAGAGGATACAAAGTTGGTTTACTTTCATTAGTGAGTTTTGCTTAATGTGCTCTGGTATGTTTACAGACACAAACACAGACGCACATACACACCCCTCTCTACGGAGATACTGACATTTTCTCTGTTACGATCTGTCATTTCTAACGTCGATTTTGCCTTTGTGACCAATTAGGGATAATGTGTTATGATTGTGTAAATGCTTTTCTAATTGTCTTTTTAGTTGTGTATACATTGTTAAACGTATTTACACAAACATAGCATTTACTTTCCTAAAATATTAGCTACCCTTCACTTCTTACAAATAAATGAAATATTTCTTTTAGAAAACTAAGTTGGGCAGTAATTAACACATTTTTACTTGCACCTGAGGGAGTTACCTAAAAAACACATCTAAAAGCACCCAGGAATTGTTCGAAACAAGGCGCCAGTAATGAGAACAGATAAAAGTCGCACATAAAACCTGTCGAGAGATAAAAAAAACACAGGTCTGGGAGAACTAGAGCAGTTTGGTCAAAATAACAGTAATCATGCACTTCCTGCTAATTGTCATCAGAAGTCTGAGTCACTTTTCTTGTGCAGAGGCTACGCTACACAACAAATCATCTCATCAATGCCATTGTTGCGGTTTTCTTATTATATTTTGAGATTTTAAACAAAAACATAGGTTTGTGCGTGGGTGCCAACTCTTCAGGCCATTACTGTATATTAAAGGCAAGGCTAAATATTGCAAGCATCAGGTGCATACATAGCATTTCAAAATCACACTAGATTTGAAAGTTAGAAGTTAGTTAGGCTTGCCTTAATGCTACATTGGTGCAGCAACCTTAAAACAATCATATGTTTTTAAGTAAGGAAAATACTCGTAAGGCTTATATCCATGTTTTGTGTATCTAGCTCTGAAAGTACATTAATGGGATCTATTTATTAAAAGCAGCAACACGTCCTGCTGCTATGGTTACACCAGTCACAGCATCATGAGTTTGGTCAAATACTTTTAAATTTTTTGTTTCAGATATAAATAGCTGAGAAATATATCTACACTTAAGTAAATCCAGGCGTGTCCATCTGGTTCACAAGGTACATTCCATTGAATCTCCTCATGAGAAGTGGGGGGGAAACGGTTACCATGGTTCCCCCGGTAACAGCATCACGAGTTTGGTAAGAGATATCTCGCAATGTGATGTGGCCCGAGTTAACCCACTAGGCTTCCAGCAGCTGGATATATTTATTGTCTTAAAGCATGTACTATAAATGTAATCATTCCAAAGGGACTTTAGAATACAATAACACTGGCTTGCAGTATTTACATTTAAGACATTTAGCAGACGCTCCAATCAGGACAATAGTGAACAGATTTATTTGGATACTTTTCTGGACTGCCCCCCCCCCCCTGTGGGAATCCAGCCCACAACCCGGGTGATGCCGGTGCTGGATTTCCAAACAGAGCTACATCACACCTGCAGTTATCCTTTAAACAAACACCCCTACAAAGACAAAATGACTGATCGTCGTTCGAGATGATGCGTCAAATGGTATGTATAGAGAAAATGACAGGGGAAAGACAGACCTATTCCAATGCAGTTAACAGCCCAACCAACATGTTTGAACACAAACTTCTCTCACACAAACAATTATGGCCTGTCTATTTCTTAGAAAACCGACTATTGAAAATGTATTTTCTACTATGTAATCACTTTCTCGGGTGTAACAATTGCTGAAAATATAGGAATCGAAAAATCAGGTAAATGGGAAATAGGCTCAAAGACATACATGCTAGAGCATCTGACAGCTGAATATACTCAGGTTTGTGTCGGTGAAACATTCATGAGGAAGGGAGCAGATGTGTGTTGATGGGTATGTCATTACAAGTGATATCAAACCAAGAGCAGATAGTCAGCTAGTCTGACCGAAGGCATTACAGTAATACATTTAAATTGGCCACATTTTGTTTATATGAAAGACGGATTTGCTAGATTTCCCCACGAGTGTCATGAATATCATCTGGGTTTGAAAAGAATTCGGAAATCATTGTATGACAGGTCGTATGACAGGTCCAAAATATGTAAAACCATTGAGCGAAACGAAACATTCAAACGAGGAATGTACCGAATCCAACCGGGCTGGATAATGAGCAGTCTTCACGTTCCCACGGAACCCACAGAACCGCGTAAACGCCACGACTACGAGACGCGGATGAGCTGCCGCAGAGACCTGAAACCACAGAAGGCCCAGACGCACGGGGTTGTTTACATTCGGCGGCATTACAACTAGCGCCGGTTTCCCCATTTCAAGCAACGTCTCTTGACCAGGGCTCATGCAGCTGGAGAAAAGTGGTTGAATATAGTACTGGTGCCATTTAAGACGTGGCCCCCCACGTTTGCCGGGTAACAAAAGCACAACAGGATTGCTCTAAATGAAAACCCCTAAGAGAGGGACGAATACATTACATTCCCACTGCCCGCTTATTGCCTGGTTTCATGAATAAATCCATACAAATAGCTGGTGAAACCATGATTTTAAAATGGTTGGTATGAATACTTCTTGAGCGCTATGGGTGGAATGTAAATCCGCCAGGTGTGAGCCGAGCAGTTTGCGAATGGGATTCAGCGTTGGGCAGGAGCATCTAATCATATTTCCTCCCACCCTACGGCTGTAGCCAGGCTGATGAATTCTACAGAGAACTACCCTTTCTGCAGCTTAACTTCCAGACCCCATCTAGGGCTGGCTGTAGTACAGTAGTTATGAGCGGTTGTTCTGAATATTTTCGCTTTCATAATTCCAACAATTTCAGTGAAAAGATTTTACTGTGCTAATAGTCATATGTAAAGTCATTAGGCCCCATCTAGGCATGTGGAAGACAGAACCGGATCTAGCGTGAGCACCATTTGCCTCATGCAGCTAGTTGCATCTTCTTCGCAAAATATTTGCTCAGACTGTTAATTTTGGCCCGTGGAATGTCGTTTCACTCGTCTTTAAACGGGAAGTGAAGTTAGCTGGACATTTGTGGATGTGAAACCCGGTTACACATGTGGATCCAGAGCCTACAAACGTGCTCAGTGGGTGACGTGTGGTAGACAAGCAGACAATGAAGAACCGGGACTCTGCTTCTAGGAATTAGGTGGTTAGGAGAAAGAAGTGGATGAATGACACAACATGGCCTGAGAATGTCATCTTGGGATCTCTGGCCTTTCACATTGCTTATATGATGTTGTTAACGTGTAAGGTGGATTAGGTCAGTGCCTCTTTTAGGCTTTCGGTAAAGTCAGGAAACCTTATATACCCGGGTGAAAGCTTCAGTGAGTATTCCCTCAGTCAGCATGCCAACTGCACATTCCTGCGAAACCCAAGACATCTGTGGCATTGTGGGACATTTTACAGTTGTGGCTTTTTTATTGTTCCTGGCAAAAGGATCCCCTCTGCAGAGATCATGTTGTATCAGCCTTTTAATTTCCCAAACCGATCAAGAGGAGAAATGAACAGAGCACTAAACAAACATTTTTTTCGCAATAAGCTTTTGGTCCAAATGGACAATTTACAGGATCTTTTAATTGAATTTTTGTTCAGTGTTGGTTCAGAGTCCACATTAGCAATTGGCTGCAGGCGAGGGAGGAGGTTTTGATGAATAAACAAGGTGTAGCTGTGTTGAGGCGTGACTCCAGGCTGGCCAGTAAACTCATGATACACGGCCAAACATGTTGCGGCTCCAGGTGGTATGATCGCGTTGTCAATAATACCACTTCTTCTGGAGGGATTGGAATTCGGTCCTATTGGTTGAAGACACTTTACTAAAACAAATTGTAGATGAAAGGTAACCCCAGGCAATCAAATAGGCAGTAATAATAAAGATGTTGGCATATACTGCTTTTTTTTTTATAAATAAAAAGTAATTGGCTACAACATGGAAATGTAATTCTACATTGGATTTAGACATGGCACTGCATCCCCAAGCCATAAACATGCCTAACAAATGTTCTAACAGGATTAGCTCACCTCCAACATTGATATGGCCTCTAGTGACTTCACCACATGAAACATTGCAGGCACAAATCAAAAGTCTAGCGGATATAGCACCATGGGCAGGAATTGGACTTGGTCAAATTTGACATTTACGTCCACAGAGCGAAGTGGGAGACGCATTATTTATTAAAATTAGTTAAAGATTAAGTGGTCTTTTTTTTAACAACTAGATGCATCCTAACATGCATCCTAGTAACAAGCCCTTTCATTTAATGGACAACAGCATCTTAAGTGCCTTGTATAGCATAGCCAGGAAAGGTATCATACTTTTATCATCGTCTGGATCAAATTAAAACAGGAGACAACAACATTTCTATGTAGGTTGGTTAGAATGACATCATAAAAAGTTTAGACACATTTTACACACCAGCCTTCATTATACAGTAGGCCCAGGGTGGGCAACTGCTACAGGAGAATAACGTGTCAATACAAGGGTCCATTCTCATTATTCTGCTACGGATGGCAACCAAACGTAAAGCAGTCATTCCACCATTGCTGAGAAAGGAATAAAAGAAAAGGGAAACCAGAGAGCAGAGAAACCAAGCAGTAGTGGAGCTTCAGTCCGCTTGTTAAACTGTAAGTATTTCAAACGCAGACATTCCCATAGATGGCAAAGCAAGTGTCTTGGATGGACGCATGGCTGACGCCTCTGAGAATATTCCAAAAACATGCACTGCTAGATAAACTAAAAACCAAACTCTACACAGGAGTGCCAAACCAAGACCAACCAATTTGAACATACACAATTTACCAAGGTCAATCTGAGGACCTTTTACGCTTTTTCTGGCCAACATTCCAAACCAAGATGTCATGGAGTCTCTCAGTGATGTGTTGTGGTAATTCTACTGAACTGATGCATTAATGGATTGTACAATGTATATTTCTAGTTTAGTATTGAGCGTAAGGGGAAAAGTACTTGCGAGGAATGCCAGAGTCCTCACAGAGTCTTTTTTGTCTATACAAGTAAGAGGAATGTGTGCTGAGTAAAGCATCACCATAAATATGGGAGAGGGCATCTGATCCTTTGTGATTTATCATTCTAGTTTATGACCGTCATGTGATTGAAGTGGTCAGCAAAGAAAACAACATATGTTGATGGGTTAAAGTCGTCTTTGTATCTGTACTCCTCTTGACCCTTCTTGTGACCCTTCATAGTTGGGTGTCTTTAGAAGCTGGGGGAACACACTTTCCTTAGATTTACCTAATATTACATAGAACCGAGGAAAGTGTGTTGCCTAAATGGGACAATTGTGGAGTGTTTTCGTCACGCTTCTAGACTGTGTATGTACTGATGATTCTTCTGTGTTAAAGATAGAAACTTCACGGTTACGTGAACTTAAATTATAATAACTTGCAAGGTGAGTAAACTGTTAAATGTGCTACAGAGTTTGCCCTCTTTCTTACCTACCTAAATCCTAAACTGTAGTCATTAGAATTGCCATCATAATGGTGATAGCAGAATTTACCAACCACCATCGTCCAATGGGAGTGAACATATCCACAGATGTTCACTGAGCGGATGGGAGCATGTGGCTATACTGTATGGATGCAAATAGCCCAGGTGCAGACAGATTGTTGCGAAGCGTTAAAGCCCGATCAGGTGTAACTTACAATTCCTTACTTTCGGGTTTCTCTATTCACGTTGATGCAATGGTTATTTGGATTCCATGGGCCACATACACTAACATAGATTCAATGACAATCAATTTGCATAATTGTTCTGCTCCTGCCATATCAGAGAGCGCAAATGTGCCCAGACCTGGTCGCCAAAGACCTGCTTATGAATTGCATAACGTCGCACTCTGTATTACAGATGCTTCCAGAGCCACAAGGAGTTTAGGACATAATCCCAGTCTCCAAACTCATGGCTTTAGGAGCTTTGCCAGAGCAGGTCTATATAATCTGTGGTAGGAAGGCGTACAGCTGCATGAAAAGGCAGCCATATCCCAACCCCAACCTCTCCATAAGCGAACATGTACAAAGTTTATTTGATCCCTGTGTTGATCCCTGGATATGGAACCAATACCTCACAGGAACGGATACAAAATATTTGATCCCCTCTTGATTTTGCACGTTTGCCCACTGACAAAGAAATTATGAGTCTATCATTTTAATGGTAGGTTTATTTGAACAGAGAGAGACTAACAACTAAGAAATTCAGACGTATTTCAAATAAGTTATTAATTGATATTCATTTTACATTTAAATAAGTATTTGACCCCTTTGCAAAACATTACTTAGTATTTTGTGGCAAAACCCTTGCTAGCAATCTGACATTTCTTGTTGTTGGCCACCAGGTTAGCACACATCTCAGGAGGGATTTTGTCCCACTCCTCCCTGCAGATCCTCTCAAAGACATTAAGGTTTTGAGGTTGACGTTTGGCAACTCAAAACTTCAGCTCCATCCACAGATTTTCTATGGATTAAGGTCTGGAAACAGGCTAGCCCACTATAGGACCATAATGTGCTTCTTCTTCAGCAACTCCTTTGTTGCCTTGGCCGTGTGTTTTGGGTCATGCTAGAATACCCATCAACGACCCATTTTCAATGCCCGAGCGGAGGGATAGAGGTTCTCACCCAAGATTTGACGGTACATGGCCGCATCAATCGCCTCTTTGAAGCCGTGAATTGTCCTGTCCCCGTAGAAGAAAAACACCCCCAAAGCATAATGTTTCCACCTCCATGTTTGACAGTGAGGATGGTGTTCTTGGGGTCATAGGCAGCATTCCTCCTCCTCCAAACACGACAAGTTGATGCCAAAGAGCTTGATTTTGGTCTCATCTGACCCCAACACTTGCACCCAGTTCTCCTCTGAATCATTCAGATGTTTATTGGCAAACTTCAGACAGGCCTGTACATGTGCTTTCTTGCAGGCGCTGCAGGATTTCACTAATTCACGACGGAGTGTCTTATTCGGTCTCTCACAGTTCAAATAAACCTACCATTAAAGTGATAGACTGATCATTTCTTTGTCAGTGGGCAAATGTACAAAATCAGCAGGGGATCAAATATTTCTTTCCTCCACAGTAACTGCCCTGTCAACAGTGTTGAATTTGTGAATGTGAATGTGAATTTGACCCCTGACATAATTGCAGCAAGAGGCAAGAAGCAACTAAAACCTGTTCAGTTGTTCTCAAAAACAGAATGGCATTGGATAGGATTTGGGCCTTCCCAGAGTCATGTCTATGAGGCAGAGGGGTCTGAGTGTTGTACATTCATCTCGGAAGCGCCATGAAAAAATTAATCAATTTAGTCCAATAAACTAACAAAGGAATAGGAGAGCTTCACACTGTTCACGGGTGGGACCCATTTTCAGTGTTGTCCTAGATGGCCGGGTCCCTGGGGAATGACAATATGCAAGCTGTTAATTGGTGTATTAGCTGTTATCGCCTTTTGATTGCCTGTTGCATGTTATTGTCCTGTTTAATAAAAATGTGAGTGCTTCTAAGGTTGCCACACAGGCAACGGTCCGTACTAATGTCAATGAGGAACCAGGCCTTTCACATTGGTTCCTTTTCATGACAATTAGGGTGATGATATCCTTAATGATCATGGTGTTTAAAAGTATTGTTGGTAGCAGCCTAAAGCTCATTGAGTTGATGTTTGACCGAGTTCATGTTTGATGAGTAAAATGTGTGTCAACATTAAGGGTTGCCTACATGTTGACAAAGGACAGATTGTTGTGGTAATTCTACTGAACTGATGCATTAATGGCTTGTACAACACATATTTCTATTTTATAAGTACTGAGCATAATAGATAAGTACTAAGTCCTTGTGAGGTATACCAGAGGTGTTGACAGTGGTGTAAATGTGGGACAAGAAGAATTAGCTGTTTAGATGTAAACCTCTTATCAGAATGAGGGTGGAAACAGATGAATGAGTTTTAAGAAAGTATGTAAGACACTCAACAGGAGTGAGGAAGTCCTGAGTACTGAATGTATTTCCAAATTATCCAGAGATTCTGCACTGTTACTTTGTGACGGTGTTCTCTCTCTCTTTGCAAAAAATAAAACCGTCAACCGTGTACCTACTTCCTAAAGGGTTCTATTATGAGGAAATTATCACCAAAGTATGGTGTATTGGGGCATGACAGTAAACACAGTAAATGGTTAAAAAAAACTAAAAACACAGTAAGTGGAAAGAATAGCACAGTAAGTACAAAATAAAAATAATAGAAGAGTAGATAGAAAGTGTGCTAAACATTTACCGTTTGGAGAAATGAGAAAGGGACTGGGCTTGAGACTAGAGGGTCTGTTGCTCTTCCTGGCACTTCAGGTCAATGGTCACTGTGCGAGCCTCCCTTCCCTCCCATCAGGCCCCGGGGGATAGTAAACCCCTCTGGTGCTGGGTCATGGGTCATGGGTCACGGGTCCGTGCCTGATCACTGTCAGACAAGGAGGACAAAAGGTGGCTCATGCACAGTCCTCTCCGGTTTCCATCAGGAGCCCTTCCTCCGAGCCGCCGGACAAACCGTTGCACAGGAGGACTTTTCACTTTCAGCACCAGTTTTAAGACTGATACATTTGTTCATTCTCTCAATGTGTTAGCAGATTCTTTAATCTAAACGATCCCTCGAAGTTTCTGGCATTGGAACTACAACTCAGCACAAGTCATTCAGCTTTAGACAAATATTTCACAAAGAAAGAGCTCAAACTTTTCCCAATTTTTCGTTGTCAAGTTTTGAACTATTGAACCTGCGGGGAGCTTAAGAAGTTAAAAAGGAAAAGAAAGTAAAAAACCCTGCTAGACTATACCAAAGAAACAACACAACAGCACTTCCTAGACACCCTACTGAATAGACAGACACACGTCTAGGGTGACACAAAGGGAGACGCATATTGCAACGAACAAAGCCAAACCTTCAATCAGAATGGAAGTAATGTAAAATGACCACGGTTCTGAGAGAACAAAAGCTGGGCGTCTTGATATTTTCCATCCCTCATATCCCCACTGCACTGACATCACATCAGGCCGGTCCGATTCAGATAGACAGATTCATATCCCCACTGC